>PVIY010016821.1:0-50853 GCA_004026745.1 Myrmecophaga tridactyla | reverse complement strand
GTAAGGGGTATGGCCTGTAAAAATTTTTTTTTCTGTTTGTTATATTTTTCTGTTGTCTTTTTATTTCTTTTTCTGAATTGATGCTAATGTTCTGGGAAATGATCATGATGATGAATATGCAACTATGTGATGATATTGTGAATTGCTGAGTGTATGTGTTGGGAATGTTTGTGTTTCTTGTAATTTTTTTAATTAATAAAAAATTTTTTTTAAAAAAGCTACAGCTCATAGAAACAAACAAACAAAAAAAAGTGGTACTGGAATGGTTGATATAATTGATATGTATATACTATCACTAATCAAGGAAAAGAAGGAATTCACCCAGAGTACCTATACCAAGAGTAAAAGAGTAAATATGAATAAAGATACCTGCAAATATTAAAAGGATACTAGGATATTATGAAAAACTTAATACTAGTAAGTTCAATATCCTAGATGAACTGAACAAATTCCTTGAACAATCTACTAATAGACAAAATGCAAGAAAAATGGAGAATTTGAATAGGTCTATGTGGTAGTTAGATTCAGTTGTCAACTTGGCCAGGTGAAGGCACCTAATTCTGTTGCTGTGGACATGAGCCAATAGTACGTGAACCTCATCTGTTGCTGATTACATCTGCAACTGGCTAGGAGGCGTGCCTGCTGCAATGAATGATGTTTGATTTAATTGGCTGGTGCTTATATGAGAGAGCTCAAGGTAGCACAGCCCAAGCAGCTCAGCATGCCTCATCTCAGCACTAGCAGCTCAGCCCAGACCTTTGGAGATGCAGAAAGAAATCACCCTGGGGAAAGTTGTTGGAACCCAGAGGCCTGGAGAGAAGGCCAGCAGAGACCATCATGTGCCTTCTCACATAAGAAAGAACCTCAATTGAAAGTTAGCTGCCTTTCCTCTGAAGAACTAACAAAATAAATTCCCTTTTATTAAAAGCCAATCCGTCTCTGGTGTGTTGCATTCTGGCAGCTAGCACACTAGAACAGTCTATATCTATTAAAGATTGAGTTTGTAATTGACACCAATTACAGGTCAAAATGACTTCAATGGTAAATTCTACCAAACTTTGAAGAAAGAAATATTATTAATCCCAAACAAATTCTTTCATAAAATAAAAGAAAAAAAATGACTGACTCATTTTTCGAGACCAGTATTAAAGAAAATTAGAAAAGAAAATTGGAGACCAATAGCTCTCATGGACATGGATATAAAAATCTTCAACAAAATATTAGACATTTCATCCAGCAACAAATAAAAATAAAGTTACAGAGCAGATTTCAAAGTATATTACAGGTTATGGTTCCACAATTTCAGGTATTTCTTTCTGTGTCTTCTAATACACTAGAAAACTGAAAAGAAATATCTATATAATGATTCAGTGGTGACAATCATTTGTTAAATCTTAACTTCTCTGTTGTACAACTCCTCCCTCTCATCTGATGTTTCTCTCAGTCTTCAGAGATATTTGGGCAATGACCGTTCTAACTTCTTTATGTTGAAAAGGGGTATCAACAGTATGGTGTAGGGGAATGTATCTAGTTGATTGTTCCAGTTTGCTAGCTGCCAGAATGGAATATACCAGAAATGGAATGGCTTTTAAAAAGGGGAATTTACTGAGTTGCTAGTTTACGGTTCTAAGGCTGAGAAAATGTCTCAATGAAAACGAGTCTATAGAAATGTACAATCAAAGGCATCCAGGGAAAGATACCTTGGTTCAAGAAGGCCGATGAAGTTCAGGGTCTCTCTCTCATCCGAGAAGGCACATGGTGAACACAGTCACAGTTTCTCCCTCAGCTGGAAGGGCACATGGCGAGCACGGCATCATCTGCTAGCTTTCTCTCTTGGTTTCCCATTTCATGAAGCTCCCCAGGAGGTGTCTTCCTTCTTCATCTCCAAAGTGCTGGTTGATGGACTCTCTGCTTCATGGTACTACAGCATTCTCTGCTCTCTCTCTGAATCTCTTTCTGTTGTGGGGTGCACTGAAAGAGAGACCACATAATTCAAAACTGCAAGCCAATTTGGAGTCTTTATTAGCCGGCCGGCTATTGCCTCAGAAACTTCCAAGAAGGAAGATTCAGAGAGCAGCCCCCAGAGGTTTTCAAGGTGTGCTTATAAAGGCTAAAGTCATGTTGTGGTTTTGTAGTTGCTAGCAAGCAAGTGTATCATAGAAGCAGAAAAACGCCGTTAGCTGTTGCCAAAACACATCCCATTCTCTCAGTTTCCTAACATTGGTTATTGTTTAACTCTTGGGGACATTATGCCCCAATGTTGTGGGGACTCTCCCTGCTTGGGCCTGATTGATTGCTCCTGCTTGGGCCTGAGTGATTGCTTCTGGCCCTCACCACTTCATTCTCCAAAATATTTCCTCTTTTATAGAACTCCAGAAACTTATCAAGACCCACCCAAATGGGTGGAGACATGTCGTCACCTAATACAGCTTAACAACTACTCTTGATTAAATCACATCTCCAGGGAGATGATCTGATTACAGTTTCAAACATACAGTATTGAATAGGGATTATTCTGCCTTTATGAAATGGGATTTTGATTAAAACATGGCTTTTCTAGGGTCCATACATCTTTTCAAACCAGCACATTGATGTTCTGGGAGAGACTGGTTCCTCTAAGTTTCAGGGCTTATCTGGGTAGAAACAATCTGGAGGTTTTAAGTTTCTTAAAAATAAACTTAGTAAGTAAAACTTTTATAGAGTCTTAGATAGAGCCCTGGGTTTTCAGGAATACTGTTGTTTGGGGCTTGGCATACTGTGGCAATTTGTAATATTTGGCTAAAGTTTGCACAAGAATAACCTCCAGAATGACCTCTCAACTCTACTTGAAATCTCTTAGCTACTGAAACCTTATTTTGTTACATTTCTTTCCCCCATTTTGGACAAGAAGCCATTCTCAATCCCATCGTGCCAGGGCCAAGCTCTTCCTTGAGAGTCATGTCCTATGTTTCCAGGGAGACTTACATCACTGAAAGTCATAGTCTCACATAGGGTAGGGGGAAATGAGCTTATTTGCAGAGTTTGGCTGAGAGAGAGAGAGAGAGAAAGGTGGGGGGTGCGCTACATCTGAGCAACAAAAGAGGTTCTCTGGGGGTGACTGTTAGGCCTGTTCATAAGTAGGCTTAGCTTCACCATTACAAAAATAAGTTTTATAAGGGCCAGCCTCAAGATTGAGGGCTTGGATTATGAAATTGGGAGTCCACAATGCTTGAGAAAAAAATATCAAGAATTTCCCAGTTGGGGAAGTTTAATAGTTTCATATTTTTCTCCAGTCCCTTAAGGGATTTTGCAAATACTTTTCAATTACTTGCCCCAATACTCTACAATGCATCATGGTATTATATTAGGCTATACCAAATTACCAGATCACTTTCCATATTCTTGGCTCCACGTATGTAGGTTCTTAAAAAAAACTGTGTGTTCACCACTTTTATGAAATATGATCCTGGAAGTCCTAGCCAATAAAATAAAGCAAGAAAAATAATTTAAAGGCATAATAATTGAAAAGAAAACAGAAAATTGTTTTTCTTTGCAGATCACACCATTTCTGTGTAGAAAATGCCAAGGAATACTTACTGCCAGTACAACAAAAACTATAGAATTTATAAGTGAATTCAGTAAGATTGTTGGATAAGGAGTTAGTATTGTGAAAATAATCTAGTATATAAAAAATCTAGTATTCTTATTATTCCTTGAAGTTTCCTTATTTTTTCAATTGCTTCAACCATGTTCATAATTGTTCACTGGAGCATTTTATCATGACTGTTGTAAAATCCTTGTCAGATAATTCTAATACTTGTGTCACCTCATTGTTGGCATCGATTGATTGTGTTTTTTTTTCTTATTCAGTTTGTAATCTTCTTGGTTTTTGGTATGATGAGTGATTTTTCTATCAATCTGAACACTTAGGGTATCATATTAAGGACTCTGGATTTTGTTTAAACGTTGATTTTTAGCAGCCTCTTTGGACCTCCTCTGACACCACTCCAGTGGTGGAAGTGGGTGGGTAAGTGCCACCTGATTACTGTCAGGTGGGAGTGTAAGTCAGACTTTTCCACTTGGCTCCCATTGACCCGTGGATGGAGAAGAGTTCCTTGTTATTGTTTGGTAAGAGTGGAGGTTCAGGTAATTACTAGGATGCCAAAAATACTGTGTTGATTGGGTCAGGATTGAGAGGGCAGCACCCCATTACTGTTTCCCACATAATCTCTCTTGACAACATGGGAAAGGTGACCTCATTACCACCATGTAGTGGAGAAAGTCCTAACACTCTTCTGTGTCTCCTCTGACACATTCCTAGTGTTGTGGAAACCACCTTATCATGGGCATGTGGGAATGGAAGTCAAGGGTTCTCCGGGGTCTCTATTGACATTGTGGTTCCAGAAACTGAGAAAATTCCAAACAGAATAAACCCAAAGATATCCGTGCCAATACTCATCATAAACAAATTCCTTAAAACTGAAGACAAAAAAATCTTAAAAGCATCCAGAGAGAAGTATTGTTATACTTATAGGGGAAAAACAGTTTGAATGACAGAGACTTTCTCATCAGAAATCATGGAAGCCAGAGGAGGTGGCACAACATTTTTCAAATGGTGAAAGAAAAAACTGTCAATACAGAATTCTATACCCAGTGAAAATATCTTCCAGGAATGAAGTGTAAATCAAGACATTCTCAAAAGAAGAGGAATTAAGAATTTGTTGCCATCAGACCTTCAAAAGAATGACCATAAGAAGTAATTTAAACAGAAAGGAAATGTTAAAAGAAGGACTCTTAGAACACCAAGAAGGAAGAAAAAACATAGTAAGAACAAAGATAGGGATAAATACAATACACTTTAGTTCTTCTCTTGAGTTTTCTAAACTATTTTTTGGCAGTTGAAACAAAAACAATAACACTGTCTAATGTGGATCTCAATGTATTTAGAGGAAATATTTAAGGCATATTATAAATGGGGGAAGATAAGATGATGTAAAGGAATATAAGGTTTCTGTACTTCTACACTTAATTATTAGTATATGAAGGCTTAAGTCTGCCATTTTCATTTGAACTGGTAAATTTCATCTCTTGTAGAATTTTTTAAGATATGTATATGTAACATAATACCTGGAGCAACAATCACAAAGATATGCAAAAAGACTCATTAAAATGGAATTATGAAAAATGTTAAGGTAAACTACATGATAGCATTAAAGATAATTTAAAAATTGATAGAGCAACATAAAATAAAGCATAAAACGATGAATTTAGCCCTAACCTATCAATATTAATTTAATCTAAATGATCTAAATAGACTGATTAAAATATATAAGTTGGAGGAGTGGATAAAAAATCATGATCCAACTCTATGCTGTTTACAAGAAACTCCCTTCATATTAAATAATATATGTAAGTTACATCCATACCATGGAGTACTGTGCAGTGATAAAAAGGAGCAAACTATTGATATGCGTATTAATATGGATGGATCTCATGGTCATTGCACTGAGTGAAAAAGCCAATCTCAAAAGGTCATATACTGTATGATTCCATTTATAAAACACTTATGAAATGACAAAATTATACAAATGGAAGACAGATTGATGGTTGCCAGGAGCTAAGGATGATGGGGAGAAGGTGGGAGGTATGATTATAAAGGGATAGCATTAGAGAGATCTTTGTGGTGACAGAGCAGTTCTGTATCTTGATTTTAATGATGGTTATAAAAATCAACATATGTTATAAAATGATAGACAGCTATAAACACATACTGTACGAATGTCAAATTCCTGGTTTTGTATTGTAGTATAATTATGTAAGACATAACCATTGGGGGATATTATGTGAAGCATACATGGGACCTTTCTTACTATCTTTGCAATGTCCTTTGAATGTATAATTATTAAAATTAAAAGCATTTGGAAAGGAATGAGCCACTGTATATGCAGCAATATTGATGGATTGCAGAAACAGCATGATGACAGAAATAACCTGAGACAAAACAGTATATGCTCTCATTATAGGTAGTCCACGAACTGTTAAGAGGTATATGAAGTATATGAACATATAAAGCTAATTTGTGACGACAGAAATGGATGAGTGGTGACCAGGGTGTGAGTGTTGGGTGGTTTTTTGACCTGTGTATGCTTCATACAATATTCCTCAAAGGTCTTATATGAACTCAATTTATCAGAACTCATCAAACTATTAATTTAAGATCTGTACATTTTGTTTTATTCAAGTTATAAATTCATAGAAAAGTTTAAAAGAACTATAAATAACATTCCAAAAATGGCATCATCTTTTTACCAGTTTCCTGTTAAAATAGTTAAACTGTAACACTTTTGCCTATCTTTTTCCCAGCAAAAATTCTTTGAACGCCTCTATGTCATGTACACTGTTGGTTACTCCATCTCTTTTGGTTCCCTGGCTGTGGCTATTCTCATCATTGGTTACTTCAGGTGAGTGACTCCCAATCACCCTTTCCATATGGAGGGACACAGTCTGTTTCCTATCCATATAATACTCAAAGGTCTCACATTCTTCAGTGCCTGCAAATGTTTCTCCTAAACACACAGGCCTTTTGAATTCATTTTAATGTTATTATATTGTTTGACTTTGACAATTTATTTTTCATGGTAAATTCAATATTTTTTTTGTTTAAAAACTTGTGGCATTGAAGCATCTGAAACCTTTAAGCCAAAAGACCTGCATTAAGGTGTATTTGCATGCGTAGTGATACAAAATAGAGTTGAATGTGTTATGAAAAATTTCATTAATAATGTAATGGCTTATTTCACTTTTACCAAATAATTTAGGTGCCATTGAGTAGCAATTTGTCATAAATAATCTTCCACTATCTGATGTTAGCACATAAAGTAACTGCATTTATTACTTTTGTTGTTTTTTTAATCCATATAAACTTTTGTCCAGTTAGATTCAATTTCCTCTAAATCTATGCAAAATTTTGAGCACCAACATGGAAAAACAACAGTGAACCATTATAGGTTGTTTGTACTCATGATGCACACAGCTGGTGTGTACTACAAATAGAGAAGGAAATAATTACTGTTAGTGTGATAAGTGCTATAATTCAGGTGATGTATGGTAATTTAGGGAGGCACAGGAGGGAGCTGAGGGAGGACCTCCCAGATGAAGTGAAGACTAAAATGATATATGAGAATAAATAACTGAAAAAGGAGACTAGGAAGAGTATTCCAAATATAAATGTAGATCAAGAAAAAGCATGGAATATTTGAGAATTCAGATTTTTGTTGTACGTAAGCTATGGACTCTGAGACAAGAGGGGTAGAGCATATGGAAACTGCAGGTCATGTGAAGGAATTTGGACTTTTCCTAAAACCAGTGAGGAGCTATTGAAGCATTTTAGCAGGGGAGTGAAATGAAATATCACTTAAATGGTAAGGTGGAGTGTGAGATGGAGGGAAGCAAGCCCCTTAGCAAGAGACTCTTAGAATGAACAGGGACAAGAAAATGGTAGCTTGGCACTATTTCTGGATGGAGATGGAAGTTGTTGAATGTATTAAGGTAGTATCATTTTACAGAATTTAGTGCTAAGTTCAATGTGAGAAAAGGAAGAGGAAGGGGATATGCTATATTTAGAAAACTCAAAGGTTTAGAAGCTTATAGAAACTGGTAATTGAACAAAATGTTTTGTTTCTCCTATCATCTAATACTTTTTCCAGTTTTCTACTTTTACTTTTCTATCCTTCTGCTATTACTAAGATGTCAGTGAAGATTTCCTAGGCCTATTCATATTAAACTAAAAA
The DNA here is from genome assembly GCA_004026745.1 of Myrmecophaga tridactyla. Taxonomy (NCBI): domain Eukaryota; kingdom Metazoa; phylum Chordata; class Mammalia; order Pilosa; family Myrmecophagidae; genus Myrmecophaga; species Myrmecophaga tridactyla. The sequence continues at coordinate 43,084 of PVIY010016821.1, read as the reverse complement.
CCTCTTCCTTAAATGTTGTCATACCTCTTTCCTGCCTTGTTTTTTCCTTAGATTTATCATTATCTAATGTACTATCTGATGTTATACTTACTCAAAAAATTTTCTGCCTCTCCCTTTAGAATGAGGGTAGGTATATATTTTTTCTTCTGTTTTGTTCATTGCTGCATTCCCAGTAGCAAGAATATACTTGATATATAGGTGGTGCTCACTAATATTTGTGGAATGAATAAATAAATGACCACTTTAATATTGCAACTACTTCTATCACCGTCACCCATGTCTTAGGGGTACAGTTTATATTTCTAGCGCATTTTCTTTACTGATTCACTAGTCCATTCAATAATTTTTTCTCTACTGTGTGATAAACTCTTTTTGGTATTTAGGAAGGCTTAGTTAAGATGTGTTGCAGGTCAGAAAAATAGCAAATACACAATTGAGACAGATTAGACCATTAAATGACTATCAAGTAAAATATGGTTAGCTCTGTAATAACAGGCTTCAATAAAGGCTTTGAGAACACCAAGTTTCTTGTCCAAAACTTAAGAGATGAGAGAGATTTCCCAAAACAACTGATAGTGAGCTGTTATTGATTGATGAGAGGGAATTCAGCACATTTCAGATGATGGGAACAGGATGTACAAAGACTCAGAGGCATGAAGAAGCAGAGTAAAACCCAGGGAATGTGGAAGAGTCCCCTATAAATGGAGCATTTGATGGAGGAGGAACCATATAGGAGTAGCTGAGAAGAAGCCAGATTTTGTGGCATGGGGTTAGGAAGGCTTTTGTCAAGAGTTTTGAATTTTGCCTTATGAGGTTAGCCGGGTGCTAATGAAGCTTTGTAAGTGGAAGGGTGACATAATCAGATTTGTGGGTTATAGAGGGGAGAGTTCCTCCAAGTGGCCTTCCTAAGTTGGCTGGGCAGATATTATCCCATTTTAGAAACCAGGAAACTGAAGCTTAGAATAAACCAGGTCCAAGGTCAAAAAGTCATAAGAGTTGAATTAAAATGCCACCTACTTCTTCGGACTTCTTATCCAGAGCTCAGTTCAGTGCACCAAGCTCAACTGTGGCTGGTCAGAATAATAAAGAAGTCTCTAAGAGAAAGATAAAAGCTATGTAAAAATGCAGGAGATTGCAAATGTCTAAATAGTAATTCTTCAATTTATATAATAATTTGTCACATTATTTATTTAATGATGAATTCTCTCCATACAGAAGATAGTTGTACAAAAGTTTCAGAAACTCTTCTGTTTCATGAAACAACACTCGCTGTAATTAGGATAGTACTAGTGTTGAGTGTTTTAAAAATCAAACCCTACTTATATTCTGTGATGGTATTATTCATAGTAAATAATTGCCACATACACCTAATAACCTATCTGGCCAAATACTGCTCACCCCTGACAATACTCCCAGTGAGCAAAATCAATCAGTGAAGTGGGCCTTCTGGGTTCAATGGATGTAAATATGTGTTGATGACAAATTAAAAAGATAAACACCACCAAAATATCTAAATTTAGGTCAGTCTTGTTTGATCTTTTGTCTCTAAATTATGAGATATATATTTTGATTTAAAAAGTGCCTTAGTCTCTTAATACTTGTGTGCTTTGTCCTTTCTTTGAAGAAAAAGTTAATATTTTCACTGCACAGGGAAGTTGTATATTTAAGTCTTGGTTTTCCTGTATATTTAAGTGAGGCAGTGGTAAAGTTGAGCCTTTTGATCAGCTTTTTCCTTCATAAAATTAAAATAAATTCTATTTTTGAGTTAGCTTTCTCTACTGGAAGTTAGTGGAACTATATCGACTCCTGAGTATGCTACTGGCTTAAATTGTGTCCAGGGTCCTGTCTTAGATTCCTCAGGCTCCCCTAATAAAGCACCACAAACTTAGTGGCTTTAAACAAGAGAAATTTATTTTCTCACAGTCTGGAAGCTAAAAGACAGGAATCGAGATCTCAGAAGGGCCATGCTCCCACTGAAGTCTCCAGAGATAAATCATGCCTCTCTCCTGGATTCTGATGGTTTTTCTGGCAATTCATGGGGTTTTCTTTGCTTCAGTCATCAAAGTGTTCTCCCGTTATCTTCTGTCTGTATCCAGATTTTCTCTTATAAGGACATCAGTCATTTGGATTAAGAGGACACCTTATTCTAGTATGACCTCATTTTAATTTGTCTAATTTAATCTGTAATGACCCTATTTTAAAAAATGGTCATACTCTGAAGTATTGGGAATTAGTATTTCAACTTATCTTTAGGGGGGCAGTTCCAAAGCTTTTTATGCTAAAGCAAGTTTGTTTACTCTCAAACATTTCTAGGAAATAAAATTATGTTGTGCTATCAAAATATCTTGCTTTTTCTTATAAAGAATCTATTGAAAATGTGAAAGATCTATTTTTAATAATATTTATCCCTTTTCAAGGTTTTTCTCCATTAATCATTTATTCCTTTAACATATAGTATAATATATACCATAGCACGATATAGTATAATATTTAACATTGCAAAATCTGAATAAACCTGATGCTATTTTAGGATAAATTTGAAATTAATCCTCAAAAGTTACATTGTAATTTTAGATCCCCATTGATTTTATTGGGGATACGTAATAATGGATTTCTATCTTTGCTCCTCTTGTTTGAAGGAAACTTGGGGCTCATTTGTACCTTTCCTCTCTCCACTTCTGATTTTATCCAAACCTAAATAGTGAACATTTTCTCTCCATAGGCGATTGCATTGTACCAGAAACTATATCCACATGCACTTATTTGTGTCTTTCATGCTGAGAGCTGCAAGCATCTTTGCCAAGGACAGAGTGGTCCATGCTCACATAGGAGTAAAGGAGTTGCAGTCCCTGTTGATGCAGGATGACCTCCAAAATTCCATAGATGCACCTTCTGTGGACAAATCAAAATATGTAGGTATTTCACTGTTTTCTCTTATTACTGATGGGCACAATATTACAAATAAGAAAGTAAAATTCAACAGCTCACTAAATATGAGTTACCATGTTTAGGCATGTACAAAATTAAAAAAGGCCAATTTTTACTGATGTTACTATCTCAATTCTGTCCTTAACCTTAACCCTAATCATCATAATTTTAGATTATTAGAAGTACTTGATCTTCTTTCCTCATGAACGTTTCTGGGAGGGAAACTGCAAAAAAAAAAAACAAAAACAAAAAACAAAAAAAACCCAACCACCTAAATAGAATAACATTTGATATGTGGACTATAGCAATTGTCATGGCTTAACACTTTCAAAAGTTAAAAACCCACCTGTAAAACCAGAAATTTGGGATTTAAAAGCCCATGTTATTAAGTTCTTCTACTGTGGATTCAAACACTTGTTCCAAAATAAGATGCCATGGTGCTTGATTCTGCTCTTAAATACCCTAGTGTTACTTACAGTCACCCAATAAATCAGTTAATTATGTTGTTGGAGCCATATATGTGGTAGTTTGGTATAGTAGATTGATTTTCTTGGTGGTTCTAGTTAATGCCCTGCTCTATCCATTCACTTTGTCCTGTAATTTTGTAGTCCCTCCCAATTGTGACTCTGGGCAGACCTTGTGATTTGCTTGGCCTATAGAATGAAGTAAAAGTTATAGTGTACCAGTTGAGGTGAGATCTCAAAATACCTTGAATATCACCCTACTTTCTCTTAGAATATTGCCATCACCATGAAAACAAGTCTAGAGTAGTCTGTTGGAGGATGAGAGACCATGTGGAGCAGAATGAAGCCATACTGACTAAGGTCAGCCTCCAGTTGACCTGCCAGATGACTGCAGACATATGAGTGAGCCTGGCCAAGATCAGCCGAGCCCAGCCCAGACTGACAGAGCCACCTAACCAATCCAAACACTTTACATTTTAAGCAAGTTTGTTTTAAGTCATTACGTTTTAGGGAAGTTTGCTTTGCTGACCAGGACACTAGGAAAGTGTTGGTCACCAGTGAGCATTCTTAGGTTCTTAATTGATTCTTTTAATCCAAAAGATTCTTTACAGAAATTCCAAGAAGGTATCAAGCTAGTAGTGTCTAATATACTTTCATTCCCTTCTCATTAAATTATCCAAGAGGACATACAAAATGGTAATATACATATTCAACATATTGATAGACTTTTAGATGTATCAATATAGATGTATATCTAATAGCACTGAGAATTAAAAAAAACAAGTCAGTCATACACCAGAAACCTGGAGAAACATCTCTGTCTGTTACTACAGTGTGACCTTCGGGTGGGGAATGGCAGACATTAAGTCCATGGGAGAACTTGCTGCTGAGGAACAGAAGGATGTTGGGAGTTGCTGATGTATAAATATTCCTGCCCCAGTTTTAGATTCTATGAAGAAGAAGCTCTGTCACCCTGAGGGAGTGGCAGTTAGAAGATGAAGGCCTGGTTTCTACAACATCTGAGGCATGTAGGACTAGATGAAGGTGTTCGATGAGTCCAAGAAATACATGCTAGGAGGCCTCTCAGCTCAAGTCCTCCCACCCCCAAAGTACTAGGAGACTTCAAATATCAGAAATACAATTCCTTATAAAAAGAGACTCACACTATGAACTGATTTGTCTTACCACAGTGTAACAAAGTTTAAGTATGTTTTTTCTAAAAACTCCAGTACTTGCATATTTACAAAATTCCCTGTGAATTAGTCAATAGAACAAAAAGGGATTCAAAATTCAGTTACTAGTTATTCAGAATGTTGTGAAAATGAAACCAACCACAATGAAAATTACAGCTATATAGAAAACTAATTAAAGCCAATAGGTAAAATTTTAACAACCCAAGTTTTGCACAATATGGGATTATTTTAAAAAAGTATAATACCCTCAGAGAAAATATCATATAGCTATTAAAATGATACGTTGAAGAATGGCTCATATTGTGGTTAACATGAGTTATTGTGTTAATTCAAAGATAGCATCTACATCATTTTTACTCTGTTTTCTACTTTAGTTTTCTTTGTTGCATTCATCTTCTATAACATAATATATGTTATGTGTGTTTATTGTCTTACTCCTCTGCTAGCTGATAAATTTACTAGTAAATTGAGCATGGCCAAGGTTTTACTCCCCAGACCTACAACGGTTTTTGGCATATAGCAGATATTCAATAAATATTTCATGTCAAATTATTCAAATGTAAGTGCTGATAATCTCAGCTATGTTAAAATAAACTGCAAAAAAAAGAGCCTAGAATGAAATAAATTCATTTGATAAAATAATGAATGTTTTCTTCTTTGTTTTTCTGTACTTTCCAAATTTTATATGCTGATAATGTATTATTTTTATAAACAGGAAAAATTCAGTAAAAGTGACTTTTTTAACTTTTAAAAGAAAAAAATCTTATTTTAATAATAGAATCAAACCTACAGTCTTAAAAATGCTATGGTTTATAATATAATAACTTTACTTTGGTATCATTCAATCATCTTGACATTACTATGCTCAGGAGATACATTAGTTTATAAAAGAGAACTGCTTTTAATGGTCTAATGATGATAGAGTTCTAATTAGATGCAAATCTGGCTTATCTGTAACAGATTGGGTGCAAGATCGCTGTTGTGATGTTTATTTACTTCTTGGCTACAAACTACTATTGGATTCTGGTGGAAGGTCTCTACCTGCATAGTCTAATCTTTGTGGCTTTCTTTTCGGACACCAAATACCTGTGGGGCTTCACCTTGATAGGCTGGGGTAAGGCATCTACATTTCCTTTCCTTTTGAACTGGATTATGCATCTGAGGGCTTTTGTCATGATTCTAGCATTTAGATGCTTGTCATTAGCCTTCTTTCAGTCATTTTCCTCAAGTAATTCCTCCTGATCTTATCTTTATCCTTCTTTGCTCTGTCATGGCTCTATTACAGAGAAAAATTATTAAGAACAAATTTATGATTCTCCAGTGGTTACAGACATTTAAAATTTTAATTTATGTTAGTGTTCTAAAACCAGATTCCCGAAAGGATTCTTTGGAGGCAATTTTAAGAAAACACATAGTTAGCCATACACATTTAGAACAGCTATGCTTTTATTATGTCAACATCTTAATTTATTTATAATTTTATCCTAGAAATTTTGATTTTTCAATTCCTAAGCCATAATAGCTTATCTTTGATTTTTATTTTAAGATTATGTAATAAGAATATCAAAAAAGAATTTATAAGGCTATTTTGACTGCACTGAACAAATATGAATTATGAGGTAATTATTTGGATTTGCCATGTCTTTCAGAAAGAAATCATTCAAATTACTTTCGGCATGAATAATTAAAAACAAACAAATAAAGGAGATTCAGCCCATGTTCTAAAAATGGCTTAGCAGTACTGGAGGGATAATAAGACAAGGCCCAGATTCCATGTGATGTGTAGAAAAGGATGTTGTTTGCTTGTTAAAATTTAAGAGAAAGTGAAACTTTTTGTGGGAAATCTCCATGGTAGATGGCAGAGTAGGGAGATCCAGGACTCACTCCTCTTTCAAAAACAGCTATTGAACAGGCAGAAATTGTCTGAAACAACTCTCCTGGGGCTCTGGGGGCAGGGGGAGCACTGCACAGCATCCAAGGAAGAGTAGGATGAAGAGATGGAGAAACTGGTAAAGAACTGTGAGTAACTCACTCCATGGCAGCTGCCAGTGCCCATCCCCCACTCGCTAGGTGAGCCACCAAGGGTCTGGTCCCTGACTAGATGCTGTGGACAAAAATGGATTTGGAATTCCTGTTCCCTAAGAACAGACAGAGGCATGGCAGAGTACCTATCCTGGCTTTTGATTGGCAAATTTAGATGGCTGGGTCCTGGCTCTGAACTGCTGATTTAGCCTGCCCTGGACAGGGACTCCTACAGCCATTGTTTCAACCCCTCCCCCAGTAGGTGCCAAGGTCATGGATGTTAAAGACACAGGGCCTCCCAACTCTGCAAGTAAAGTCATTACCCTCCCCACTATGTGGGACATGACATCCAGGGGTGGAAGTGTCTCTGGCAACATGGAAGGTGACTCCCAGGGATGAGCCTGCCCCTAGTAGGATCGATAATGCCATCCTGTTCAGAAGGGGGAAAAGAAATGAAACAAATAGGGTGTCAGTGGCTAAGAGAGTTAAAATGGAGTCGCAAGCCTACTCTGGGAGGGTACTTTTACACAAACATCAGCTAGATATTGCTATTTATCATGGCTTGCCAACCCCCAATGAAAACCATTCCTGCCAACCCTAAGGAACACCTAGGGCTTTATCTGACAATCTACAAAAGTTAATCACTATGATTATTTTCCAGAAACCTATAACCTCCAGATGGGTTCCTAGGCCAGATTAAGTCCTGAAACCCAGAGGGGCCAGCCTCTCCAGAATATCAACTAGTTCCATCTCCCTATCCCAAATTATAGATAACCTTTTCCATATAAAAAAGTTAGAATGGGCATAGTCTAAATACCGCTAAAGATTAGGAGAAAGATCAAAGGAGAAAGAAGAGTTATAACAGAGAAGATAGGATTTAACAAATGAGTATGACTGCTGAATCATTATATCGTTATTTCTTTTAGTCTCCAGTGTCTTGGAGCAGCTAGAAGGAAAAACCTAAAATTGTGGAATTGTAACCCATACCAAACTCTGAAATCTGTTCTATCACTACTAGTTACAATGTACTTTGAAATTTATTGCTTTTTTGTATATACATTGTATTTCACAATAAAAAGTGTTTTGAAAAAGGCAGAGTCCTTAAGGCTGTGGGGAACATTTTGCTGAAGAACAACATCTGGTAGGCAGACCAAGAAAGCACAGCTTTGGGGAACCATCCAAAGGGCTTTTTGGGGTCTTTCCTGACTCTCTCCCCAGGGCTTTTTGGAACTGCTCTGAGCCCCCTTTGCAGGTCTTTGGCCCTGTTTAGGCTGGGAAATACTGATTTGGGAATATCCCCTCTGGGGTGACCCTCCTCCTAGAATTTGCCCTCCAGGAAAAAACAGCTAGAAACAATAAAAGAAAAGTTAAAAAAAAACAAAACCAAAAACTAGAAGCAAAACAAAACAAACAGAAGAGATCAAGATTCCCACAGAAGGACAGAGAAAAGAAAGCTTTCTCCTAGAGATGAAAAATTGCACAATTAGTGCAGTCTTAAAAAATTGTACCACACACCCAGAGCAAGAATCAGATGAAGAAGAGATAACAAAAGCAGATCAGTTAAATATGAGCTACTCTAAAGATCTAGAAAAAGTTGAACTAAGTTGTCAAAGAAGAGCCTTAACACAAAGCCAGTCAACATTAAAACTTTAGGCAAGAGACAGAAACTGACCTTGAGAGTAAATTCATTAAGATAATCAGATGCCTAGACATTCAACACAAAATTAAATTCTAAGATACAGGAAGATATGGCCCAATCAAAGCAACAAATTAAAACTTTGGAGGAAACACAGAATTTGGAACAATTAATCAAATATGTGGAGGCAAATATCCTAAATCAGTTCAAGGAGATGAAGGAAGAGACAAAGGATATTAAGACACTGTGTGTATGTTGAATGACATGTCAGAAACAACAAGACAAATGTTATTATGTCTCACTCATATGGACTAACTATAATATAAAAACTCAGTGAACTGAAGTTGAGAGTATGGGTTATCAGGTTGGAGCTTATTGTAAAGGGTCCTAGATTGTAAGCTCTTAATAGCAATCACATATATTCAGGAGTTGTATTGGTTACTTCTAAATTCTGATATACTGAGCTGTTTTTGTATAACATGTTTGTTCCCAGAAACTTTGGATATTTATGTGACATCTGAGACTCAAAGTTAGAGCTCTGAACCTATGAAAGTCAGCAGTACTCCATACAGGAACTGCTTAAAAAGTTGAAAAAGGGATCATACTTTGACTACAGATATGAATGAAGCTGATCTGGAGAGGACTGAGGTATATCAGAATACAGTGTAAGGGATAATATCATCCATATTTTAAAACTTCAACTCTGTGTGAGATCAAAGGAAGAGATGTTTACTTGGTACAAAATTTATATTTTGGGTAGCGAATTACCTAATATAACTTGTAGGGTCAGTTTAGTTAAACGTCATAAGTACATGGAATCTTCAATAGGGTTGGTTTGTCCAGGTTATTGTGATGTCCTGATATATCCAAGAATAATTTGGGCAGTGAATAAAGAAGTATTTGCAAAGTCCCCTTGGGGGACTGGGGAGAAAAGAGGAACTATTAAACTTCCCCATTTGGAGAATTTCTGAATATCCTGCAAGCAGTGGGGACAACCAGATCAATAGGCTGAGCCCTCAATCATGGGATTCACCCCTATGAAACTTATTGCTGCAAAGGATAGGCTAAGCCTACTTAAAATTAGGCCTAAGAGTCACCCCCAGAGAACCTCTTTGTTGCTTAGATATGGTCTCTCTCTCTCTCTCTAAGCTAACTCAGTAGGTGAACTCACTGCCCTCCCCCCTACATGGGACATGACTCCCAGGGATATAAATCTCCCTGGTAACGTGGGTTAGGACTCCCTGCTGAGCCAGGATCCAACATCATGGGATTGAGAAAGTCTTCTTCACCAAAAGGGGGAAGAAAGAAATGAGATCAAATAAAGGTTCAGTAGCTGAGAGATTTCAGAATGAAGAGGTTATCCGGTTATGCTGGAGGTTATTCTTAAGCGTTATATAGATATCCCTTGTTAGTTTATGGTATATTGATTGGTTGGAGGGCAGTACCTGAAACTGTTGAGCTGTGTTCCAGTTGCCTTGATTCTTGAAGACAATTATATGACAATGTAACTTTCACAATGTGACTGAGATTGTGAAAACCTTGCATCTGAAGCTTCTTTTATCCAGGGTAGTGGATAGATGAGTGAAAAAAAATGGATGATAAATAAATAAATAATAGGGGGATAAAGGGTAAAATAAATTGGTCAATAAGAGGGAAGGGTGAGGGGTATGAGATGTATGAGTTTCTTCATTTTTTCTTTTTATTTGTTTTTCTAGAGTAATGCAAAAATGATCATGGTGATGAATACACAACTAATGTGATGATATTGTGAGCCTTTGATAGTACACCATGTATGGACTGTATATGTGTAGAAGATTTGTAAATAAAATATTTTTTAAAAAAGAACTGGGTGGGCATAAAGAAGAATTTGGAATTATGAAAAGAAAAATATCAGAACTTATTGAAATGAAAGGCTCAACAAGAAATTAAGAATACACTAGAGATGTGATGGTTAAGCTCATGGGTCAACTTGGCCAGGTAATGGTTGCCCACTTGTCTGGTCAAACAAGCACTGACCTAACTGTTTCTGCGAGGACATTTTGTAAACTTAAATGATCAGTAAATTGATTGCATTTATGGCTGATTACCTCTGCAATCAACTGAGGAGAGTGTCTTTAGCAATGAGAGCTGTTTAATCCAATTAGTGAAAGGCTGGAAAAGGAGAAGTGATGACTCCAGCAGTCAAAAGAGAGAATTTTCACCTTTTCCTGGGGAATTCGTTGAAAACCTTCATCAAAGTTGCTAGCCTGTAGCCTACCTTATGGAATTTTGACTCATGCATCCCCATAGTTGTGTAAGACACTTATAAAATCTCATAATATTTACAGGTATCTCTTGTTGGTTCTGCTTCCTTTGAGAACCTTGATTAATACAGCTTTGGTACCAGGAGTGGTTCTTGAAAAACAGAACCTTAAAAAAAATGTTTTTTCTGCAATAGGTTTTCTACTCTGATTAGATTCAGAGGCACTAATGGCCCTGTTTCCAGTAATCAAGATGACATTGGCAGTCCATGGTGTGAGTTAGCAATAGATATATGCAAAATAATCACCACTGGATTTTGCTACTCATATGCTTAGAAGAGGCAAGGTTCTAGGTGAGAGCATTTTTGACACCTTGCAGAGTTTTGTGGCTTTAAGACATGTAATGATATTGGTGGGTTTTCCTATATACACTGGATACAGTTATAAAAGAAAGAGATGAACTGAAGGCTTCATATTTGCAACTGAAGTGCCATATGAAAGATGTAAAAGTTTCTATGTGTGTCCTGAAAGAAAATCTTATTTCCTGTGGCCATAGACTTCAAGTTTCTGAAAACCAGACACAGAGTTTCATTGTATAAGTGGAAGAGTTATAGCATAAACTAAATTCTCAACCTTGCAGGGTGTCTGCTGTTAAAGTGAGAGCATGTTTGGAAAGGAATGGGATCCTAAAAATTGGAGTAGGAACATATGTGTTAATAATGATGGCAAAGGGGATATTGGAACCCTGGATTCTGCTGAGTCTTTTCTAGATAAGCCTGTAATGGTATGCCCAGAAGAAACAGCACCCCCACCTCCAGCCTGCCCTAAGAAAACAGCCACCCAATCTCCAGCCTGCCCTGAGAATGTAGCTACTTGACCTCCAGCCTGCCTTGAGGAAACAGTATCCTGACCTTCAGTCTACCCTAAGGAGTCTTCCATCCAACCTCCACCTAAAGAGATTAACCCTTCAGTGTCTACTAAACCTGTGTCCACCTTCCCTGGGGAAATGGCCCTCACTTCTCTGTCTTGAGAGGTTAATCCTGTTTGACCAGATGAAACTGCAATGGAATGCTCTGAGATAACTGGCTTGAAGGACACTTCTGTTTCTTTTCATGACCCATCCCCACCACCCATCTTTTCTTCAAGACCTACAACAGAAGTCCCAACAGGCCCTGAAAAGTAAGGTACAAAGTGTGACCACTGAGGAAGTATGCTATACTCCAAAAGAACTGCATGAGTTTTCCAATTTATATAGACATAAATCAGGGGAATATTTGTGGGAATGAATATTAAAGGTGTGGGATAATGGCGGAAGGAATATAAAGTTGGATCAGGCTGAATTTATTGTTATGGGCCCACTAAGCCACCAAAAGGTAGCCTACATTACCTGAGGTTGAAATGCCAGAACTGTACTGGTATAATATAGATGAGGGGATCTAAAGGTTTAGAGAGATTGGAATTTTAGAGTGGATTTATCATGGAAGACCTGCTGACATACCCCAGGAATGTCCAGAGGACACTTTTACCAGGCTGTGAGGAATACATTTGTTACTAGCTCCATCATCACTGAAGATTTCTGTAGTCACCTTTCTCTGTAGGTCAGATATTACTGAGAACTTCTGTCACTGAGCTGGAATCCTTAAACATGATGGGAAGGCTCAGATCCCAAGTTGGAAGAAGCTACCTGACAGGGCTTAATCACCAAAGATAAGGTGGGTGTGGCTGCCATAATGGACAGCGGTGTCAAAGTAGCAGTCAAAATAATCTGACTTGCAGAGACTTATTGTGTTGACTAGTAGATCATGTGGCTCCTAGAAGTAAAATAACTGGGCAGTCTACTAAATACTTGTTTGATCTGTGTAATCAGAAAAATTCTAGGTCAAGTGAATGAAAGTCTAACTTAAATTACAAAAGCAGAGTTATGACTTTAATCAGTTCCCAGAACTGAGACAGTTCACAGACCCAGAGCCCCTTGAATGAGGGAAGGCCAGGTACCCTTAGGGAAGGACCCTATTACACTGCCACAAATTTATACTGTTAATCTTCCTCCCGGCTTTCCCCAAGGAGACCTGTGGCCTTTTACTAGGGTTACATTAGGAAGAAGGAAATGATCAGATATTTGGGGGATTACTAGACACTGGCTCAGAAGTGACATTAATTCTAGGAGACTCAAAACATCACTCTGGCCCACCAGTCAAAGTAGGAGTTTGTGGAGGTTATCGATGAAGGTTATCAATAGAGTTTTAGCTTAGGTCCATCTCACAGTGGGTCCAGTGGATCCCTGGACCCATTCTGTGGTTATTTCTCCAGTTTTGGAATGTATATTTGAAATCGACATACTCAGCAACTGGCAGAATCCTCACAATGATTCCCTGATTCATGCAGTAAGGCCTATTATGGTAGGAAAGGCCAAATGGAAGCCGTTAGAACTGCCCCTACATGGCAGGATAGTAAATCAGAAGCAACACTGGATTCCTGAAGGCATTTCAGAGATTAATGCCACCCTTAAGGACATGAATGCAAGGGTGGTGATTCCTACCACATCCCCATTCAACTCTCCCATTTGGCCTATGCAGAAAACAGATGGGTCTTGGAGGATGACAGTGGATTATAGTGAATTTAACCAAGTGATGACTCTAATCGCAGCTTCTGTTCCAAATGTGGTGTCATTGCTTGAGCAAATGAATACATCCCCTGGTCCCTGGTATGCAGGTATTGATCTGGCAAATATTTTTTTTCTCAATTGCTGTTAGTAAGGACCCCCAGAAACAGTTTGCTTTGAGGTGGCAAGGCCAGCAGCCTAACTTTACTGTCCTACTTCAGGGGTATACAACTTTCCAGCCCTATATCATAATCTTGTCCACAGGGACCTTGATCGTTTCTCCCTCCCACAAGACATCACACTGGTCCATTACATTGATGATACCATGTTGACTGGACCCAGTGAACAAGAAGTAGCAATTACTTTAGACTTATTGGTAGGGCATTTGCATGTCAGAGGATGGGAGATAAATCCAACAAAAAATACAGGGGTCTTCAACCTCAGTGAGATTTTTAGGTGTCTGCAGGTGTGGAGCATGTTGAACTATCCTTTCTACAGTGAAGGATAAGTTGTTGGATCTGGCTCCTCCTATGAGCAAAAAAAGAGGCACAATGCCTAGTTGGCTTCTTTGGATTTGGGGACAACATTTTCCTCATTTGATGTGTTTCTTTGTCCCATCTACTGAGTGGCCAGAAAAGCTGCTGGTTTTGAGTGGGATTGGAAAAAAAGGAGGCTTTGTGACAGGTCTAGGTTGCTGTACAAGCTGCTCTGCCATTTGGGCCATATGATCCAGCAGATTCAATGGTACTGAAAGTGTTAGTGGAAAATAGAGATGCTGTCTGCAGCCTTTGGCAAGACCCTATAGGAGAATCACAACACAGACCCTTAGGATTTTGGAGTAAAAACTTGCCATCCTCTGCAGATAACTATTCTCCTTTTGGGAAACAACTTATAGGCTGTTAATGGACCTTAGTAGAAACTGAATGCTTAACCATGGATCAGCAAGTTGCCCATGAGACCTGAGTTGCCCATCAGGAGCTAGGTGTTGTCTGACTCATTAAGCCGCAAAGTTGGGTGCACACAGCAACTATCATAAAATGTAAGTGATATATACAAGATGGGGCTTGAGCAGGTCCTGAAGGCACAAGTAAGTTACATGAGGAAGTGGCACAATGCCCATGTCCCCAATACTGTCACATTACTTTCTCTTTCCCAGTCCACACCTCTGGCCTTAAGGGAAATTCCTTATGATCAGTTCAGTGATGAAGAGAAAACTTGTTTATAGGCAGTTCTGCAAAATATATAGGTACCACCTGAAAGTGGACAGCTGCAGCTTTTTTCTAGGACATCCCTGAAGCACAATGGTGAAGGGAAATCCTCCTAGTGGGCAACTTTGAGCAATGCTCCTGGTTGTTCATTTTGCTTAAAGGAGGACTGGTTGGAGATGCATTTGTATACAGATTCATGGGATATTGCTAATGGAAGATTAGGGTCTTGAAAGGAACATGATTGGAAAATTGGTGACAAAGAGGTCTGGGGAAGAGGTGTGTGGATAGACCTTTTGGAATGGGCAAAAAACATGAAGATGTTTATGTCCCATGTGAATGCTCACCAGAGGATGATTTCAGCCCAGGAAGATTTTAATAATAAGTGAATAAGATGACCCATTCTGTGGATACCAGTCAGCCTCTTTTCCCAGCCACTCCTTTCATTGCCCAAGGGCCCATGAGCAGAGTGGCCATGGTGGTAGGGATAGAGATTATCATAGGCTAGTAACAAAGACATCCATTCACTGAGGCCAAACTGGCTTCAGCCACTGCTAAGCACCCAATCTGCAGCATATACCCACACTCAGCCCCCAATATGGCACCATTCCCCTAGTGATCAGCCTGCTACCTGGTTGTAGGTTGATTACATTGGACCCCTTCCATCACAGAAGGGATACCAATTTGTTCTAACCAGAGTAGGCACATACTCCAGACATGGGTTTGCCTTCCCTGCATGCAAAATGTCTGCTAAAACAACCTTCTGTGGACTTGCAGAATACCTTGTCCACCATCATGGTATTCCATACAGTTATTCCTTCTGATCAAGGAACCCACTTCACAGCAAATGAAGTGCTGGAATTGGCATATGCTCATGGAATTGTTTGATCTTACCATGTTCCCCATGTCCTGAAGCAGCTGGATTTATAGAATCGTGGAATGACCTTTTGAAGACTCAATTGCTTGCCAGTTGGATGGCAGTACCTTGCAGAGTTGGGGTAGTATTCTCCAGGAGGCTGTATATGCTCTAAATTAGCATCGACTCTATAATGCTTTTTCTCCCACAGGCAGGATTTATGGGTCCAGAAATGAAGGGGTGGAAATGGAAGTGGTACCACTCACTATTACCCTAGTGATCCACTAGAAAAAAATTTGCTTGCTGTCCCTGCAACCTTAAGCTCTACTGGTCTACAGGTCTTAATTCCAAATGGAGGAATGCTTCCACTGGGAGACACAACAACAATTCCATTGAACTGAAAGTTCAGTCTGCTACCTGGTCACATTGGGCTTCTCATGCTTCTGAATCAACCAACAAAGAAGAATATAATTGCATTGGCTTCAGTGATTGATCCTCATTATCACAGGAAAATTAGACTGCAAGCATACAATGGAGGTAAAGAACAATTTTCTGGGAATATAAGAGGTCCCCTAGGGCATCTGTTAGTACTCCCATGCCCTGTGATTAAAGTCAATGAAAAACTGCAATAACCTGATCCAGGTAGGACTACCAAAGGCCCAGAAACTTCAGAAATGAAGGTTTGGGTCACTCCATCAGACAAAGAAATATGGCCGGTTGAGGTGCTTGTTGACAGTAAAGGGAACATTGAATGAGTAGTGGAAGAAGGTAGTGATAAAGATGAACTATGACCACGTGACCAGTTACAGAAATGAGGATTGTAATTATAGGAATATTTTTGTTTTGTTATGAGTATGTTTGTCTACGTACATAAAGCAAATATCATTGTTTTCTTCCCTATGTTATCCCCTAATCATATGACATAAGTTTTATTGTTCATGTTGTAGTATTTAAGTTAAAGGACATCAGTTTAAGATTGAATATTACCCAAGAAATTACACCCTGTTCTGAAGTTATTTAGTGCATTTCTGGTTGTATGCAGGACAGTGCTGTCAGGGAATTAGTGACAGCACAAAGTATGCAAACAGATGCATCATAGGTATCCCAGAAGGAGAAGGGAAGAGGGTCAGAAAGAATATTTGAAGAAATAATGGCCGAACAATTCCCAATTCTTATGAAAGACATAAATGTGTATATCTAAGAAGTGCAATATACTCTAAACAGAATAAATCCTAATAGACTTAAATGGTGCTAGAAGAACTGGATATGCATATCCAAAAGAATGAAAGAGGACCTCTATCTCACACCTTATACAAAAATTAACTCAGAATGGCTCAAAGGACTAAATAGAAGAGCCAGGACAATAAAACTTGTAGATGAAAATGTAGGAAGCATCTTCAAATTTTCGTGGTAAGCAGTGGTTTCTTGGACTTTCCACCCAAAGCAGAAGCAATGAAAGAAAAAAATAGATAAATGGGACCTCCTCAAAATTGAATACTTCTGGCCTTCAAAGAACTTTGTAAATAACATGGAAAAACAGCCTACTCAATGGGAGAAAATATTTGGAAAGCACATATCTGAGAAGGGTTTAATATCTGGAATATTTAAAGAAATCCTATGACTCAACAATAAAAAGATAACCCAAGGGCTATGGTGGCTCAGCAGGCAGAGTTCTCGCCTGTCATGCCGGAGACCTGGGTTCAATTCCTGGTGCCTACCCATGCAAAAAAAAGATAACCCAATTAAAAAAAATGGGCAAAAGACTTAACGGACATTTTTATAAAGAAGAAATACAAATGGCCAAAAAGCACATGAAAAGATGCTCAACATCACTAACTGTTAGGGAAATGCAAATCAAAACCACAATGAGATATCATTTCATACCTACTAGAATGGCCACTATTAAAAAAACTGAAAACTACAAGTGTTTGAGAGGATGTGGAGAAATAGGAACCCTTGTTCCATGCTGGTGGGAGTGTAAAATGGTAGAGCCACTGTGGAAGACAGTTTGGCAGTTCCGCAGGAATATAAGTATAGAATTGCCTTATGATCTGGCAATCTGCTATTAAAGAATGGAAAGCAAGGACTTGAACAGATGTTTGTACACTGATGTTCATAGCAGCATTATTCATAATTACCAGAAGATGGATGCAATTGATGAATGGATAAACAAAATGTGGCATATACATACAACAGAATATTATTCAGCTGTAAGAAGTGGTGATGTCCTGATCCATGTGTAACATGGATGAAACTTGAGGACATTATGTTGAATGAAATAAGCCAGAAACAAAAGGACAACTATTGTATGATCTCACCAATATGAAGTAATTATAATAAGCAAACTCATAGAGGTAAAATCTAGAATATCAGTTACTAGGGGATACGGGTAGAGACTAGGGAGCTGATGCTTAATTTGTACAGAATTTCTAAATAGGTTTATTGTAAATATTTGGAAATAGATAGTGGTCCTGGTCGTACATTATTGTGAGTGTAATTTACAGCACTGAATTATGCGTGTGAGTAGGTTGAAAGGGGAAGTTTTGGGTCGTGTAGTTTACTAGAAGGAAAATTAGAGGATAAAATAAGGGACTGTATAACTCAGTTAACCCTGTTGTGGACAGTGACTGGTTAATAGTACAGTTATAAAGATATTCTTTCATGAATTATAACAAGTATTTGTCACTATTACAAGGTGTTAATAGGGTGGTAATTGCAGAAAATACACCTAATGCAAATTATGGACTCTAGTTAACAGTAATATTTTAATGTTCTTTCATCAGTTGAAACAAATGTACCACACCAATGCATAGTGTCAAAAATAGGGGAGTAAAGGAAACGTATTTTTTACATGACTTTTAGGTAAATCTACAACTTCTCTAATTAAAAAAAATTAAAAACTCTGTTATACTTTATATATTATAAACCCTGTTAAACAAACCAGACATAAAGCACTACATATGGTATGAGTCCTTTTGTATAAACTATAAATATAAGTAAATCTATAGAAACAGAATTAGATTAGTGATTATGTAGGACTGGGGAAGGATAGAGGGATTGATAGGTGACTGCCAAGGGGCATGGGGTTTTCTTTTTGAAGTAATTTAGACATTCTAAAATTGGTTGTGGTGATAATTGCAGCTTAGTGATTATACTGAAAGCCATTGATTGTACACTTTGGATGAATTGTATGGTATGTGACTATGTCTCAATAAAACTGCTTTTAAAAAACTCCTTTGTTGGGTGGTGCTATGGTGGCTCAGCAGGTAGACTTCTCATCTGCCATGCCAGAGACCTGGGTTCGATTCCTGGTGCCTGCCCATGTGAAAAAAAACCAACAAAACCTCCTTTGTAGTTAAAATCAAAAAGGAGATCTGGGGATTAACAATTGTAGATCTCAATTGCTATTTTAATATTCAAATTATTAGATGGTCAGTATAGGAAAACAATACACTAAAGCTAAATTTCAAGTTTTTTCCTTCCAAAATAAGAATATTCTTTTGCTTGCTTTCCTTAATATTGTTTTAACATTTGAAAATGTAATGTAAAGTAGTATATAATTCAATATACTTTAAGTATATTGTTATTTAACAAACCTTCAGATGAAAAAGACTCACCATGCTGTTATACTTCATTTATTATGACATCACAATTATGAATAATGTTTTACTTCTGAAAGTTGCAAATCTATTTTTAAGACTGTTCCATATCTTTGACTAGTAGTTAATGACTTATAAAGATACATTTTATTTTTTTGGACACGTGAGAAATTTCTTTGACAGTGTTTGGTAGTTTGCCTTCAAGTTAAAATTGTAGCTGTGTACATGGATGATTACTAGAAGTTAGTAAAGGCATTGATGGAAAATTCAGTAACAAATGTAGTCATTTTCTACATCATTGGTCACATTTGTAATTAATTCTTTTTTCTCTATTTATTTATTGGCTTCATAGCTAACTGGTTCAGGTCTCCTCATCAGCTTTTTATTTGAGCTATATCACTCAGTCTTTCTTCCTCGAGGTCAGGAGTTTGTCCCACTGAAACCCAGGAAACTAGCTTTCAAATCTATTTGTGAAAAAAAGGCTAAAAATTAGTCTAGGATCCAGTGAACTCCATGTAAGTTTGATTTGTTACCTTCCTCACTTCTTTATTGATTTGTTCACAAAAACATTGGCACAGAAATGCTAGATAAGCCCCAATGAAATCTTCATTTCATGAAATAAGAACATACATGAAAGTAGGATTTTCATGGAAGATCATTGCAAAGGATTTTACATGTAATATTACGTCACTTAATTAGGCACAATCCAAAATAATAATCGCCAGTTTCTATGGAGTTATGGTTGTATAGTTGGTCTGCTTTCTGACATTCTCTCTCTCTTTCAAAGTCCCAGCACACAGGAAGCATGTAGTCTGATTTTACAGATTTAGTTGTGTTTGTTCTAATCATATGTAATTGTTAAAATCTTTTAGTCTATAAAATCTTTTCTTTGTAAGAGTATATATCATAACCAACATAGCATCTCTAAACAATTAAGAAATTTTGTTTCAAACAAAATTAAAATATCTTAAAGAATGGTTCCCACGTCCCCTATGAGTTTTTTATGCCATTATTACTTACATTGGTATTTCCCTTAAATTTAATGTTATATTTACGTCATTAGAGTCAATAAAAGATCAGTATTTTGACTCTACTTTATGAAAAATAAGAGACGTGGTTCTCTCTGCTCAGTACCATTCCCAGACTCTAAAGACATAATTTGGGATTTTATTCCCAATCATTTAAAATTATATAGATTTCTACCTCTTAAAGGAAAATACATTATGGTCAACTTTAGACTCACATTTATAATAATTATGTAGATTATCTATTGGTTCACCTGATTTTGAGATTCATTGCTGGTCCTTTCCAGCCACAATTAACTTCTTTTTGAGTCCTGTATCTCCCTCTCCTCTCAGCCAATGATTTTCTATGATATCTGCCTACTGGTAATATTTAATTGAGCAAATGTACTTTTCTTTGCTCTTGTAGCTCCCCTCTATTTCAGACTGGTCCTTTTTCATAGTGGCTTCTAGAGCATTTTTGAGACTATGAATTAGATATTTTAAAAAAAATGTCATTTGTAGTAATTCTGTTCCAGGAAGGGGTAGCTGTTCTAAAATTTCATAAATAGAAACTCTCTTTTATAACAGTAAAAGTCTTTCAAAAGCCCTGCAATTGGTCTGACAGAGAATGAGATAAATTCATTCAGTATTGACTTGAGTTCTATGAGAGTTAAGGACAGTTCTGCCGAAATCATATAAAGAGACTTCTAGTTTCCTTAAATAGTGAAAAATCGGTGGTGGGTACTAAAATCCAATATCGGGTACAGATTAGAGAGAGAACTGTTACCATAGCCCAGAGCTTCATGTCTGAGCAGCCAATGTGGACTGCATCTCCAGAGGTCAAGTTCTCTGTTTAGTAAGGAATTGTGTGTCTGGAACAAACTTAGGATTGCTCATGTCATGATGGGTCTCTAAGTTTTTTTTGCTAATTCTACTCTTATGATCAGGTTATGAATTCATAATATTATAATGGCATAGCAGGAGGAAGGTCAGTCTGATGTTGGCTCCATGAAGCCTCTGTAATGTCCAAAATAAGAGGAGATTACATTAATCAAGAGGAGAAGACCTGGTTCTTCCTCTTAGGCTTCAAAGCAGTTCTGCTTTTCTTCAATTTTATGTAGTGAGCTTCTGCATAAGTTTTTATTTGAAGAAAGGGTTTAATTGTGAAGACATTTTGACAACTATTAATTAATCCAAACCTTCATTTTAAAGAAGAGTGAACTTCTTTCCTATAAGATATAAGTCTCGATATCTCAACAGTAGTCAGTATTTGAGCCACACCTGTATTCAAGTCTGTTTATTCTTAGACCAGGAATCACCTCTCTCTAAAGTCACTGTTTTATACTGACTTATCTTATGAAAAGTACCCATCTTTCAAGGTAAACAATATATTGAGTAACATTTAAGTTTACTTGCTTTCAAACATTTTTTCTGTGTTTGTGTGCTCTAAGTTATGTAATAATGTGATACTGAGATTGGCAATCAAAAATCCTTGAAGTGGGGTGGGGCAACGGTGGCTCAGTGGCAGAATTCTCACCTGCCATGCTGGAGACCAGGGTTCAATTCCTGGAGCCTGCCCATGCCAGAAAGAAACAAAAAAAATCATTATAGTGGTTTTCTTTTCTTTACTCCTCTATGGATGCCTGTAATACTAATCTCATGAATGAGGTTCTTCTAAGAGGACAAGAAAGATAATTCCAACTAAGGCAGCATTGATCAGTATTGTGCAGAACATCATTCAGGAAACTGTCTGATTAGGAGGTTTTTAAGGAAGAAGAAGATAAAGTCCTGAAATTAAGAAAATGCAAAAATTTTTATCAAAGAACAGACACTTTTTTTTTTTTTTTTGCATAGACAGGCACCAGGAATCAAACCCAGGTCTCCAGCATGACAGGTGAGAACTCTGCCTGCTGAGCCACCATGGCCCACCCTGAACAGACACTTTTTAAAGATAGCTCAGACAGCAGAACAGCAAAGTAATCTGTTAGGCTTCTTCTAAGTGTCCTCTCGGAAAGAACAGTGCACTCCCCATTACATAGTGTCAATATTTTATTTTCTTCATAGCACTAATTGATGAGCAAAGTTGTTTTATTAATTTCCCTCTCCCATCAGAATATAATGCATAAACTTTTGCAGAAGGAAAACAAGGCTATTGTTTTATCCATTGTTTTTTCTTCTGAGATTAAAACAATCCTTGACACATAAATAGGCTCCAGATAAATGTTTAATGGATGAATGGTTGTATGTATGTATGTGTGTGCGGTTAGATGATTGGATGGATGGATGGATAGGTAAGTAGGTAGGTGGGTAGATGGATTGATGGATGGAATGTGCAAGAAATAATCAGAATTGGGTAGGTCTAGTGTGACAGAGATTTCCTGGAACATAGAATTTGAGCACATTTCTTTTAAAAGGAGTTCTATACAATGATAAAAACATTTAGAATGTAAGAAAATAAAAAATAGCCACACAAGCAGGCTGAGGTTAAATGAAATTAGTTTATATGATTACTGGGGAGATCAAAGAAACTCGCTATCTGGGCTATCATCTTATTTTCATTTTTTTTCTGGGAATTTTCTCCATCTGAGCCTATTGCTTTGTTCACTTTGTTAAGAAAGGATATATGAAAAATTACAAATGTATTTTCTTAAAAGGTTAAGCATTTCATATGGTACTTAAAAAATTTTCAATTTTTTTCCCCTCCATTTGTAAGGTGCTTCATGGCTTTTGTATTGTTTTCATTAAGGTCTCTATATCTTTTATTCAAACCTCTTTCATAAAGACCACGTTAGGAAAAGTCATCTGTCAAATCCTTCGGCCCTCTATCTCAGTGTTCATAAAATTATGGTTTGTGATTTTAATGATGTCAGAGGCTAATCAACTAGCCTCTAACCCAACAGTCACCCTTTAATGCTCAAAGGACTTGCTAAAAGTCAGTTTAATGCATTTGACATTGTAAGTCCACAAAGTGTTTGCTATTTTTGAAGAACAAAGATCTCATGTTCAAATAATCAAACTCACACAACAGTCACCCTTCACTGAGCTATTAATGCACATGCATGTGCTTCTGACTTGCAGTATATGAACCCAGAATGGACGAGGCTCAACTGCTCAAACCTTCCTGATTTTATAATTTGCAATAATACCCTCTCTATGCCTTCAACTTTTAGAACAAAACAGTTCTAATTTTTAAAAACAACAGCCTTCCTGCAGCAACTCTCACATTCCCCTCAGGGCCTCCTCGTCCAAAGCCCATGGCTGTCATTATGGTGAGAGGTCGAGTCAAATGCACTGCCCTTGACCACTTCCGGAACTTCATCCCCTCCAACTTCCGCTTATCCCTATATCCCTCAAGTGAAAACTGGGCCAACTATCATCTTCAAACTTTGAAAACAAATATCTGTGTTCCTGACTTTTTTTTGTATACTGTATGGTGTGTGGGGGGGTCACATTTCATTCTTTTTCTATGTGACTATTCCGTTATTGCAGCACCATTTGTTGAATTTTTGTTTTGTTTGTTTTTTCTTTCTTTCTTTGCTTGCTTGCTTGTTTGTTTTTGAGAAGTGCATGGGCTGGGAATTGAACCCTGGTCTCCTGCATGGCAGGTGAGAATTCTACCACTGAACTACCCTTGCCCCCATCCTGATTCATTTTTCTTTTACTTTTTTTTTATTACATGGGCAGGTTCCGGGAAT
Source organism: Myrmecophaga tridactyla (assembly GCA_004026745.1). Classification (NCBI taxonomy): domain Eukaryota; kingdom Metazoa; phylum Chordata; class Mammalia; order Pilosa; family Myrmecophagidae; genus Myrmecophaga; species Myrmecophaga tridactyla. Next base: position 19,640 of record PVIY010016821.1, on the reverse strand, counting down.
CAAACCCGGGTCTCCGGCATGGCAAGTGAAAATTCTGCCACTGAGCCACCGTGGCCCACCCCAGGCTGATTTTTAAGATGGTTTAGATGAAAATTAAGTGGACCTTTCTTGTCCACACATCAACTTTTCTCATGTCTGCTTTTCTCTCCCAACTTTAATAGCATATTCTTATATGTAGTGAAAATAAATTCATTTTAAAATAAATATGGTCTCAGCATCGTTTTCTGATTTACAGGATTTCCAGCAGCATTTGTTGTGGCCTGGGCTGTGGCACGAGCAACTCTGGCTGATGCAAGGTGAGTGAAAAAGAAGAAATTAGAGAGCTTCAGATTTTCTCAAGACTCAGAGTGTACTGCTTGGAATTCCTACTTGCTGCTGCTGTACTTGATGACATTGCCCTGTAGAGATGTCCTGCAGGAAATTACCTCGATGCAGTGATAGCCTCCAATACATTATCAGTGATCTTACCTACAGGTCATGGGACAGAAAGGCTCATGGACCAGAATGAGATTTTTGAACCCTGTGATTTATGACATCAATTTAAAATGCACGATGAGAAGCAAGGGGGAAAGAGATGGGTAAGTTACCACACTTAGATTAGAATATATATCCACTCCTACCTTGCTACACCAGCTTTTCCTACTGCTGGTGTGATGATGAGGACCAGAGTTGAGGGTCAAGCCAAGGAGCCCACAGGTGGAAGATACCTTGGACCAATGACACAGATTTGCTGTATCAGAGAGATGCAGGGGCAAATATAACTGGCCACAGCTGTCACTTTCCGGTCAGCCTGCTGAGCAGCTCTGGATTTTATTTGTGTTCCTTGGGCAAAAGCCACATGGCAGTGGGTTTCACCAGTCAGTGGCTGAATTAATAACTCAAGAACACCGAGCGCTTCATATGTATCAGGGATATTTTGTGCCTCATTTTTCTTGTATTTCATGAATGTTTGGTACCCAGTTGCCTCATATATTTAACACCTATTTTAACAAACGTGTTCTACTTACTAACTACTTATCTGTTTTAATGTTCAAATTATGAGTTTCATCCATCCCATTTGTTTTCTTGTCCTCTGTAGCAGAATGCAATATTTTTAAACAACAATACAAATGCACATTAGAAGTGGAGTCCGTTGTTCCTTGAGCTGTGTGAATCATTAAGATCTTCCAGGTAGTCTGGGTTTAATTTAATGTAGCATTTAAGAGTTTAGAGAAACAGTGCTGGGTGGTTTTAAAAACTCTTTCTTTACATATAGACAGATCTGAGTTAGAATCATGGTTTAACTGCTGCTGGTTTGGAGACCGTAGGAAACATGTGTAATATCTTTGCATAGCAGTCTTCTCCTTTATGAAACAGATAATAGCATATAAATGGCACTAATGCATGTCAAGCACTTAGCACCATGCCTGGCGGGTAAGACACACTAAATAGAGAAATAATGAGGAAGGACTCATGTTCAGGGAACTAACAGGCATGATACTGCCTCTTCTTGGCTATGGGACAACCTGTGGTTTTCTCATCTAATTGCAGATAAAACAAATACTTCTCTTTATTATATTGTTCTAAGATAAAATGAGAGAATACATGTAAAGCACCTTTGTTTGGAATATACTGGTAGTAAATGCTAAATACTCTTTTGCGAGTATTACTATTCCTTTAATTATTTCATTAAATTTTGCTTACAGTTAATGTCTGATTAAAAAGAAAGTAAAAAAATAACATTTTTGTTTATTGTTATCCCATTTAAAAGCGAGACCCAATCCTTTCTGTAATCCCAGTTCATATTTTGATTTTTTTTTACCTTGTCAAGTTGAAGGAGCACTTGACTCTGAAAGTTAGAGCCTATAACTGAGGCAGGAGAAGGGAGTGGGGGCCATACTTTCCAGACACTTATAAGGCACGTTAAGATGCTTGCTTTTTGACCCCAGAGCAAAAAAAGCCACTAGAATGTTTTAAGTACAGTGATAATGAGAGAAATTTTTCATCTTATAAAGATCATTATTAGCATTTGGAGAAAAACTGGAAGAAAATAATGAAAACAGTAGGTAGAATTTTTGAGTGCTGACCACATTGCAGGTATTTCCTAAGAGTTTGCAAATACCAATTTAACTGAACCTCATTCAGTCCAATGAGACTGAGGGCAGAGAAGCTGTGCCCAAAGTTGCACAGCTAGTAAGTGGTAGAGAAGGAATTGATCCCAGAGGATAAGACACCAAAGGTTGACCAGTTTAACATCCATAGGCACCCAGTAATACTTATGGGCAGATTAGATGTTTCTGTTGAGCTAAATGGAATTTTATTATCTATGGAGGAGGAAAGTTATAGAGGGATTCCTTTTACAATATCACTAACAACTGCCCATCTTTCACTTGTTTAACACACCTGGTAATCATGAGCTTACAGTGTAGATGTCCATTGCACACTAGACTGCTTTTCTTATGTTGAGCTAATATCTGCTTAATACATGCACTCTGGTCCTAGTTCCTGCTGCTCTCTAAAATCAGAATAGCTTATCACCTACCATATACTTTTTTCTCAGTTCATATATTTTGAGATATGCTTCATGATTTGTGCATTTGTGTTGCATGCATATATACAGTGTTGTCCACTAGGATACATTTTTCTCATTCACATGATAGAATTAAATATATCTGCATTTCAGGATGTTCATTAGGGAAACCCATAACTTCTGGGTTCTCTACCTACTATTCCAACATATCAAATTCTTGTAGGATCTACTATCTGTATCATATAATCAGCTCTTTGTTATTTTCTGTCTTATTTATCTTGATGTGTGTGTGTGAATATTTCATATTTCCAACAAAACTGAATTCCATATAGATGTGAGAGAAATCATCTTTGTTTTAGAATAGAAAATTTTCCAATGTTTGAACTGTTTGGTTGTTTTCATGCATTTGCTAAACATCCATCAAGCAAAGATAAAATCTGAGTTAAAGAAAATTCTGAGTTATTAGGAGACATTGTTTCTCTTCAATCATTAGTTGTAGCAGTTCTCTAGGGCTGACTCTTCCCATTTGTGAAAAGTGAATAATAATCTTGGTTATGACTAAGGTTGGGAGTCTACATGGGGTACTTTTGAGAATCAGATGAGAGGTATTTATGAAATAGCTTTCTAAACTCTCACTTCTAGACAAATATTAAGTACTGTCACCTTCAGTGTGTGCAGAGTACTGTCAAGGAATCAATAATTTTTTGAGATCCAATCTTTATTTGTAAGTGGAAAAAACCTTGACAACTTATCTCATATTTAAACGTTTGGACTTCTGTCTGCTCCAAACACCCCATGGCCAATTGCAGGCTGCCTGGTAAAGGCTTATAATTGGCTCAGAGGAACTTTAGGCAAACACCCTCAGTAATGATAAGTATACAGATTTAGAGACAGTTTTAACTTAGATGTATAGTAACCCTGAACATTTTTTATGTTAAAAGAATACAATTTAATCTCCACAGATTTTTGTGAATACAGTTCCTTTTTGTTAGCTCCTGGGGGCCTTTCTTTAATTTAAGCCTACTTGCTTCTTTTTGAGTTACTAGATATTTTCTTCTGAAGTTATTTTGTCTGCTATGCATTGGTTTCTTAAACTGCTTTATCCCATGGTCAAGTTGAAGTCACAAGTACTGAAAAAGAAAATGCCACACTACCTGAGCACCTGTACTCTACAAAGAATACAAACTCTATAGAGTTATTATCTTTAGGTATGGGCTTCTGTATTACTTTGCTAATGCTGCCAGAAAGCAATATTCCAGAAACAGAAAGCCTTTTCTTTCCCTAGTGTGATTGATAGTGATGTTTCTTCTATTGGAACCATCTTTAATATTTTAAAAAATAATTATTTACTTTTAGAAGTATTGTATATTTACAGAAAACTTTCAGAGATACTGCAGAGTCAATAAAAAGCATTTGTTAATTTTGTGTTAGACATAGTCTTCTCTTTAATATGTTTCAGAAGTGGTAGTAAAAAGTAATGGATAAGAAAAAAACACATTTGTGAAGTTAGAACAATGACAAAAGAAAGAATGGAAAATAGATTTCTCTCCATGGAGAGAATCAGGATCTTATGAAGGGATATTTTCCATCACCAGGGTTGAGGGGCCTTTGTAATGCCAACTCAACAAGATTTCAGAACTGACTGATATGTCTTCCATCCTTCTCTTTTATTATTGGGAGCCTTCTCCTAGATATTTTTACCCTGCTCCAATGTATATTGGGTTTGACTGTCAGGTGGGCTGAGTTTTCGTTTTAGTTCTTAAATTGCTGGACCACATCTGGATTGATGCAAAGAAACCTTTCCATAGTCTGGATATTGAACTTTCATAGTGATTAGATAGGATTTATTTGTCCCCTGGTAGAGGTGGATAAAATGTTCTGTGCGTGTGTTAGGAGTGAAATTGATATTTGATGACCATAACCATTACAATGAAAAAACTGCTCTGATGCTCAACAAATAATATACTTTCTCCTCTGGAGCACCTAACTAGGCTTAATTTCTCAGACCTCTTCCAATTAGATGTGCCATGTGATGTGTTCTTGTTAATGAAATGTGAATATTAGTCATGTGTGCTACTTCCAAGCCTGTCCCATGAAACCCCTACCCCCATGTGTCTCTTCTTTGTCACCACCTGGGTAGAGAGTATTCAAGCCACAAGGTATAGTGTTTATTAAGTTCTGACTTTCGAAAAGAAAATTTAATACATTACAAGTTTACAGTTCTAATGCTGAGAAAATGTCCAAACTAAGGCACAAACAAGAGGTTACCTTCACTCAAGAAAGGCTGATGCCATCTGGAACACTTCTGTTAGCTTGGAGGGCATGTACCTGGCATCTCCTATTCCCTTGCTCCTGGGCTCTGTTGCTTTCAGCCACTGTTTCCTGGGGGTGGGTGGGGAGGGTGGTTCCTCACTTTGTATCTGTGGGCCTTCACTTTAGTTCCTCTGGGAACCAACTCTTGTCTGGCTTGCTCAGCATCTCATGGGAAGGCACATGGTGACATCTGCTGAGCCCTGCATCTCCAAATGTCTGGATTTCATGTTGGCTCTGTCCGCCGTGAAGCAACTGTTCTCCAAGTATCTGTATTGGCTCTGAGCTTTCTCTAAAATGTTTCCTCTTTTAAAGGACTCCAGTAAATAATCAAAAACCCACCCTGAATGGGCACCATCACCTCACCATCTAATGAAAAGGTCAGACCCACAATATGGCATGTCACATCTCCATGGAGATAATCTAATCAAGTTTTCCACTGTATTATGTTGAATCAGGATTAAAAGAAACAGCTTCTCCCACAGGATTGGATGAGGGTTTAAACATGGCTTTTCTGGGGAACATAATAGTTTCAAACCAGCACATTCTACCCTCTGGGCCCCCCAAAAGACATGTTCCTTCCATATACAGAATGCATGAACTCTACTATAATATCAGAAAGCCTTAAACCATTTCAGTAACAACACAAATAGAAAACAAAGTCAAAATCACTACAAAGTCTCATTAAAGTCAATTACAGGCGTGATCTGTTCTAAGACAAAAAATACTCTGGCTCTGGACCTGTGAAACTCAGAACAAGTAATCTGCTGCCAATATACAAAGGAGGGACAGTCATAGGATACATGTTTCCTTGACAGAGGGAGAAATTGAAGGGTAAACAGTGGTCACCAGGCCCCAACAGTTCTGAAAACCTGCAGGGCAAACTCCATTGGATTTCAAAGTCTGAGAGTCATTAATTCTCATGGCTTTAGAAAGTGGCAGTCCCACCCTTTCCAAGGGCCTAATCAGTGGTCTTCCTCTCTCCAAATGCTGGGGTGATTGCAAGACTGGGGCACACTGGGGAGACCAACTTTCTCTTGGCCCACCCTTTCCCCAGCTGCAGGACAGCACTTGAATTCTCTGCCATCTCTGGGACACATGCCCAATCCCTGAAGAACAATGGGGTAGCAGCCAGGGTCCCCCAAGCCCAAAATTATGCACTTCACCCTCTCCAAGACCTGGTGTAGCACAACTCTTCCTGAGAATCAAGGTGGAAGGCCCGCCATCAGCTTCTGGGGCAAACTCACCCTTTCCAAGTGTATGGGTGGGTCTGCTCTCCTGGCCCAGGATTTCCTGTCTCCAGACTTAGCTTCCATGGTTCTGCCTCTAAATTCATTTTTCATTCAATTTGTCCCTTTTCTGTCCCTTTTTTGCCTAGATTGGCAGTGGTTCTGTTTATACAGATCCCACAACATCCTTGTGGGTCTCCTGTGCAGTATGTAGGGATCATAATGATCAGATAATAGGACTTTCCACAGAACCTTTCTGGATAACTCCATCTCCAATCCTAGCTTTGTCTGGTTCCTTGTTTGGTTAAATTGTCATGTGGGGCTCTTTTCACTGGGGTCTCACTTTTTGGATGCCCAGATTTTTCCAGATGACCAATTTCTGTTTTCCTTGCATGCAAGACTTTGGTTATTAACTTATCTGTTTCCTCTTGAATTTTACTATAAGCTTCAAAGAGTAAACAGGCTGCAATTTCCCCATTTAGTATGGAAATTTCCTCAGCTAAGTACCTTGGGTTGTCTTTAAATTCTATCTTCCATCCAACAGCAGCACACAATTTGGCCAGATTTTCTGCCACTTTAAAACAGTTTGCAATAACACATTCCTCATTTCTGTCTAAAGCCTCATCAGAGGTATCTTTAGAGTCCACATTTCAACCATTTTGAACAGTCTCTTCAAAATAATTCAGGCCCTCTCTATCAAAACCCTCACAACTCTTCCAAAATCTTTCCCTTATCCATTTAAAAAGCCATTCCGACATGATTGGTATTTGCAAACCACAGCACCCCACTTCTCTGGTACCAAAATCTGTATTAGTTTGCTAATGCTGCAGGAAAGCAATATACCAGAAATAGAATGGCTTTTAAAAAGGGAATTTAATAAGTTACAAGGTCACAGTTCTAATACTGAGAAAATGTCCAAACAGAGGCACAAACAAGAGGTTGTTTTCACTGAAGAAAGGCTGATGCTGTCCTGAGCACTTTTGTCAGCTGGAAAGGCACGTGGCTGGCATCTGCTGGTCCCTTGCTCCTGGACTCTGTTGCTTTTAGCCTCTGTTTTCTGTGGGGTTCCTCACTTGGTATCTGTAGGCTTTCACTTTCTCCAGGATACAACTTTTGGTCTGGCTTGCTCAGCATCTCATGGGAAGGCACATGGTGACATCTGCTGAGCCCTGTATCTCCAAATGTCTGGGTTTCATGTTGGCTCTGTCAGTTCTGAAGCAACTGTTCTCCAAGTGTCTGCATCAGCTCTGAGCTTTCTCTAAAATGTTTCCGCTTTTACAGGACTCCAGTAAACTAATCAAATCCCTCCCTGAATAGGCAGTATCACATCTCCATCTAATCAAAAGGTCAGACCTACAATGTAGCATGTCACATCTCCATGGAGATAATCTAATCAATTTCCACCCTGCAATGTCGAATCAGGATTAAAAGAAACAACTTTCCCCACAAGACTGGATCATAATTAAAAAATTGCATTTCTTGGGTACATAATAATTTCAAACCGGCACATCTTCATACTACTTGCTCTGAAGCTACCCATTTCCCTGCTTCACTCAGTCCTAGAACTTAGTGGTTTTGTGGCTTTACTTGCCTCTACTTTTTTGTGCTATTTGAATTTGTCAGCCATTGACAATGTTATCTATATGGTCACCATTACTTCTATTTTATTTACATTGGAAATTGCAAATAAAACTTACATAACCTGCTATTTGATTTTCTGAGGGGAAGAAGCCAATAGAGAGGTACTAAATGATGGTACAATAATCATATTTTGAGGTGTGCTACCATATAACTTAGATTCAGAATTTAAAGATGATAGGATCTATGGCATTTTCTGGCCCAATCCCCTAATTTTATTTTATTTATTTTTTTTACATGGGCAGGCGCCGGGAATCGAACCCGGGTCCTCGGGCATGGCAGGCAAGCATTCTTGCCTGCTGAGCCACCGTGGCCCGCCCTTTTTTTAAAAATTTATTATTATTATTATTATTATTTTTCCAACCCCCTAATTTTAGAGATTAGTGAAATGAGATCCAGAGACATTAAGTCACTAAGTCACAACCTTACAGCCAGACTGGAGCAGAATGTTGACTCATTTATCCATTCAATAGATATCTAGGCCTTGAGCACTGAAAGAAAGCAAATGTAGCCACATGACCCTTTGTATTGAATTAGAGAATTAGTTTTCTTAGTTATTCTGATTTCTTCCTTAAACATCGTAAGCTATATCTTAAAGCCTTAATAATCACATCTTTTCCACTGGAAAAAAAAATAAGAAATTGATCTGGGGTCATAATTGTATGACAGGATAATTTCATTTTCATTTTGCCCATAAAATATGCATTATATTTTGATTTTGCATATAAAGTAAAACTATAGTTCTACTTATATATGCAAATAAAAGTTTTTGTGGGTTTTCTTGGGTGCGAGCTGATGTGCATAGTCCTGGGTCACAAAAGTCAGGTGGAGACAGCAGACTTTGAGCATCTCCAAAGGACAGATGGGGTCCCTATCCATCTCTCTTAACATTTGAGACTCAACTTTTTCTAATCTGGCCTTTCAAAGCTAGAACTCTGATTTTCTTCACACCTTGGTTATTTAGTAATAAGCAGATCAGACCTGTTTTAGAAACTATTCTAAACTCTATTAAATATACAAAGGGAAGTCTCTTCCAGCTCTAAAATTCTATCAAGAATGCTACTTGACCATGCTAGGCTAAGATAATTGAGTAATTTAGGTTGAATAAATGAAATTAAAAATTGAGTAATTTTATTTCCTTTCCTTCTTACATGCAAAAGTAAAAGTACCTTAAAAGATACTTTGTCTTCCCTCTGCCCTCATTCGAAGGAGATACGTTATAGAGATTTCAATGAATGGCAAAAACCATAAGGCCTTTGCTATATGACTATTTCACCCTATCCAGTAGGAATGATGGGCTTAAGAAAAGAAGACCAAGGAAAGATTCCCACTTGTGGAGTGAGTTGCTACATTGCTACACAGTGCATTTGAGAACAGAGGCTCAGGCACAACAGAAAAAATTCAGGAAATGACCCCAACAAGTTTAAACGAACAGGGGCTTTCTGTGGCTTTCCAAGTACCACTAACATCCTTTCTGGTCTCTTGGGGAGGCCACCTGCTCAGGTCAATGTCAGTGGATGGCAGCTCCACATGCTCTACTTCGCATTGAAGAGGAGAGACAAACCTGAGCTGTTTGAGTGTTGATTATTTACACACTCCAGCAGGAGGGGACCCACCACTGAGAGTTCCCACCCTGATAAACATCTGGGCCTGCTTGTTCCTGGTTTCCTCAGGCATTTTCATTAGACTTAACATTTTCCCTGGGCAGGCTATAGAATGATAATAGTCTAATAGAAAAGGGAGGGTGGGATGGGTACATAGGTAAGGGCTGGGAGATGGCCGGGAGATGGAAGCAAGGCTTGTTTGGGACCTCCCAAGCACATCTAACTTTCCTAGAAAATGGCCCTTATAGGTCCCAGGGCTGGACCTCTCTCATCCCTCTACTCCTCCTTTAATTGTGAGCTGTGGAGACAATGAAGTTTTCAGTCAGTAGAATTCCCCTCAAGTCCTCTGGGTGAAAAATGCATCTCACATTTCCCAACCCTGGCTGTAGGAAGTTGTGCTTTGTAGTCAGAACTTTGTGCCTCATACTCCACATTTCAGACCTGTATTTTTACTGACATTCATACCTATATTTCCTACAGTGTTTATTTAAATTTATTCTTTTTAAATCTGAACATTGAATTGTTTCTGGGCCATGTCAATAAACACAGTTTGAGCTAGGACACCAAAGAATGAATGGAGAAAAAGGATTAATGGCATTTTATTTAGAAAGTCTGAAGTCTCAGTTGCTTATATCAAAGGGCAAATTTGAAACTTCGGCATTGAAAATCGCTGAAGTCAATTTTTCTTGTATTTAGGTATAACTGGTTTTGATCTACTTCCAAGTATAAATATTTCATATTGGAATAATATAATAATAATATATAATATAATATATATAATAATATTATAATAATATAAATATTTCAGTTGAAATTGGCTGTTTGAATCCTAGCATGTTAGGAGTATGTTAGGATAAATGTTGTTGAGACAAAGAAAGAAGAGTGTGAAGACATTACCAAAGTATCTAAAAAGAAAAGAAAATTTGTGGAATCTAAGAGCTTTGTAGGTAGTGTGGTGAATCAATGTTCAATTTATATTCCCACAATAAAACTCCACCTTCTTTATAGAAGGATGCTGTTTTAGGGCATGTGATAATGTGATAGCTACAGTTGCAGTATCACCGTCTTTTATCTTTCTTGTCTGGTTGGATAATGTGAACAATAGGCACTTCTATATAATGGTAAGAAATGTTCGATAATGTATAAGTATACAATTTCTCTGTCTCAGAATTCTGTGTTATTCAGAGTTCAGGTTCATTGGAGCGAGTGGAATTATACTTTGGCTTGAGGACTGGTTGATTTACCTGTGGTACATCTTCCCAGTGGAATTCTGTGCTGCTGAGCTTCTTGGAACTGATATGGAGAGAAATACAAAATATACTGTTAAAAACTTTGCAGAGCAGTGTAAACATTACAATTTTGTAAGATAGGGGAAAGTAAGAATATAACATTAGCATTTGTATATGTATAGAAAAAAACACTAGAAGGGTATACAGTAAAGTAATAAAAGACATTACTGATAAGGAGAGGAACAAAGAACACGAGTAGAATTGAGACATTTCAATGCATGTCTTTATTCTTTTTGGGTGCATGGGCCGGGAATCAAGCCTGGGTCTCCCACGTGGCAGGCAAGCAAGCATTCTACCACTGAACCGCACATGCACCCCTCAGTGCGTATCTTTTAAAATAGTTTGGATTTATCATCTAGAATAAAAATTACATCCCTAAAATTTCTTTATATCATTTACTATTGACACAGTCAATGTTGTGTTTTGTCTAAGGAGAAAGAAACAGAAGTCTTTAAAAAACCTAAGTGATGGATCAAAGTTTTGAGTGGAACTAGTTTTTATACGTTCTATGCTTATTGATATAGTGTAACACATTTACTGGTTTAGACCAGGTTGGGTGAGATTTACTCAAACTTACTTTGAAATAAATTCAGGTCAACTGAATCAACAAATATTTATTGAGTACTTATATGCTACATTATCAGAGAACAAAAGCAACGATCCCTGCCCATGTAGAAGCTACATTCTAGATTGGGTGGGAGGGAAGCAGAAAATAAATAAAACAAAGATAAATTATATAGTGTTTCCATTAAGTACTGTGAAAAGATAACTTTTTAAATTAAAATGATGACTCTCATACAAATATATAATGAACACCTGTCAAATATTTCTTAACTCATTAATTAATGAGAGAACCAGTAAGATTCAGTTCAAAGAAGAAATAAAAAACCATACATTTACATGCAGTAAAATGAATGCTGAAAGAAATAGGCAAATAAAAAAACCATACATTTACATGCAGTAAAATGAATGCTGAAAGAAATAGACAAATAAATGCAAAAACTGGTTAATATCCCAGGGCACTGATCAATTACATTCTACCTGACACAACTAATTTGTATTTTTATGGACAAGAATCATTTGCATTCTTGTAGTGTTCTACAGTTTACAGAGTTATAAAATGGAATCGCTGTAGCTTCTGAAAATGAGAAGACTCTATCAAGAAGCTTTAAGTATTATAACTCATTCCAGTGATAATAAAAATAAAGTATCAACTGCACCACCTTTAGGAGACTTTAGATTTTTTTTTGGCTCTGGAAACATGAAAACTGGTCAGTATAAAAAATTATTCACCAATATTTTTAACACTCTACTTATCGCCAAGGGCTAGTTAATAGTGTGGAAACCATGACATGTAACGTAACCCCCTTGCCCTCTCCTGTCACCCTCACCACAAGTTAAGGTATTTTAATATTTTTATGCATATTCATTTCTTAATCAGAAGCTTGGGATTGGAGTTTTTGGTGAAACGTAATGTAATTCTTGCTGCATATTTGCTTTGCCAAATCACTCATAAACATTCTTTTTTGTGTCCCAGATGCTGGGAGCTTAGTGCTGGAGACGTCAAGTGGATTTATCAAGCCCCAATACTAGCAGCTATTGGGGTAAGTCAAAAAGATTGTAGAGTTAAAAAAAAAAAGAAGAAGTAAATCACTGCTAAAACCCAGAGAAGGAGGTTTGTCATTTTATTATAAAATAGGTTTGGAAAACTCTCACTGTACAGAAATAGCTGTGGGCACAGCTGGGTTGGGAATCCTTTTTTGAGTTAATCCTCAAACAATTTCAAGGTAGGGTAGGCATTTCATTATCTCCATTATTCACATATTATATAGAAAAATTGTGGCTGCTCTTATTAACATAAATAGGCAGGTCCATACTACTGCCACAAAGTTTTTATGTGTCCTATCCATTAGTCCCAACAAGTAAAATAGTAGCACTCAGTCAATGCCCATGTGAGTGTAAACACACTTAGGGACTGAAATCCTGTGGCATGGGGTGGATCCAGAAGCTTATATCATCATCATCATTATTAGTTAGATTATCATTACAGTGAAAACATCAAACTGAAAAGTTCCCACCAAGATCTCATGGAATATATTTATAGACTCCAGTTTGAGGAAAACTCTCTTGGATGAAGTTCCAACCTAGTAGTAATTGCACATCTTTGAAATCAGATAGACCCAAACTTGGGTCCTGGCTCCTTTACACATTAGCTGTATGACCTTGGACAAGTTATTTGCATTCATGGAATCATTGTGTCTTCTGTGTAATGGGAAAAATGGTGTTTGCCTCACACAAATGAATCATATCCAATGACCTTAGTATAGTGCCTGGCACATAGTATGTTCTCAATAAATTTTAGTTATTAATGTAAATATTGTTTTTTCTTTAAATTCTCAGGATGGAAGAAAAAGAAATGGACTCAGTTAATATTACAACTATACACATAACTTAACATAAATAATCAAAAGTTGCAGATGAAATAATGGCTTGAGTGTAGAGAAGTGCTAGTACTGTTGTCTTTCCAATTAACGAGAGTTCTGGCCGAACGAGCCTGAATTGTTGTTAGCACTGACCTGTAAGTAGGTAGTGTCAGGGTCAATGGAAGAGAGAGAGATAGAGAGAGAGTACATGTATTAGTGCACGTACACGCACATTAGAAGCTTTTATTTCTATTCTAATGCATCAGAGCCATAGAATGATAAGCTCTCTCTTCTGTGAAGTAGAATTAAATCATCAAAATTCAAATGTCTTTTAGCTGGTCATTTTAACTCTCAGCACAAAGCCTTAATGCTTAATAATTTTTATTTGAATTGATGTTTGGTAGGACACCTTGTGAAAATAAGATCAACTTTAACAAGGATGACCTAATCTTGAGAGGAATGTTTATTTATTCATTTATTTTTAACTTCTTTTAATGTATAATGTAACATATATACAAAGCAAAGAAAGAAAAAAGCAATAGTTTTCAGAGCGTTCTTCAACAAGTAGTTCCAAGGCAGATCCCAGAGTTTGTCATGGGTTATCTTACCATCATCTCAGATTTTGCCTTCTACCTGCTCCAGAATATAGGAGGCTAGAAAGAATATTTTTTTTATCACCATGATTGACTTTTTTCTTTTTTTGAAAAATAACGTACATACAAAAAAGCAATAAATTTCAGAGCACAGCACAACAATTAGTTGTAGTACAGATTTCAAAGTTTGATATGGATTACAATTCCACAATTTTAGGTTTTTACTTCTAGCTGCTCTAAGACATTGGAGACTAAAAGAAATATCAATTTGATGATTTAGCAGTCATATTCATTTTCAAATCCTAGCTTCTCTGTATAACTCCACCATCACCTTTGAACTTGCTGTCGTACTCTTTGTGGGTATTTGGGCTGTAACCATTCTAACTTTTTCATGTTGGAAGCGGCTGTCAATAATATGGAGTAGGGAGATGGAACCAACCTGATGTTCTGTAGAGGCTGGGCCCTCTAGGTTTCAGGACTTATCTGGTAGGGACCTCTCTGGAGTTTGTAGGTTTCTGGAAAGTTGCCCTAAGTGCATGGAAACTTTGTAGAATCTTATATATTGCCCTAGGTATTCTTTAGGAGTGGCAGGTATGTTTTGATTGGGGTTTGGCAAGTTATGATAGGTAAAGAGTGACCTCAAGCGCACAGCCTCTCGACCCTTTTCGAATTCTCAGACACTGATACTTTATTAGTTACACTTCTTTCCCCCTTTTGGAGAGGAATGTTTTTAAAGAGATAATTAAATATTTATCTATGCTTTCAGATGCTTTAGCTAATTTGTGAAAAAATCAACTGATAGCTTAATTCCACTGAGAATGCATAAAACATGTCTTTATATGTATATTCCGTATGCATGTATATTAAGTGTCACCTATAGTCATATGTCTGTGCACATATATATCCACCAAATAGTTAATAAATGACTGTCCTGTGTACATAGATTTATTTAGTAGCAGGGAGGATTTTTAAATAATTGTCTCTCGTAATGCCTTTACTCCAGGAAAGATTATCAAATAATAGCTGTTTATTTGGGGACGATCATATTTATAAAATGGCCATGTGCTGGTGCATAGTTTTGATTGAGTAGGGCCTAGAGAAAGCTTCAGCTGCTGTTGGGGCTTAGCCATCTGCTCAAAGTGTAGCTGGGAGCTCTCTGTGGTGCAAGGGTGTAAGATAGGCCATTGGTTCCTGAAGTGGGGCACAAACTCCAGTGTATGAGAGGATTTAGGTGGCATGGAAGGTTATTAAGTAACAGCAAGTATGAGACCTTCTCCTTAATGTGTTCAGAAGCCTTGGAAATGGACCAGTATTTTACATGGATAACTTGCTGTTACTTAATGACCTTCCATGGAAAGTCACAGAAAATCCATGGAAAACATTGGTCCATTTCCAAGGCTTCTGAACACGTTAAGGAGAAGGTCTCATTTTGGTACTGGTCTTTAACACAACCCTAACACATGTGGTGTCTTTTAATAGGGGAGAAACAGGCAATCCAATGTAGATAAAATTTCATATAGCTTTTGTTCCCATTGTGTTCATTTTTACAGTGGCTTTTGTTTATAGTATCTACTCCTGGTTTTCCACTTAATTAATTAATGAATTTAATGAAAGTGTATTATTTGAAATAAATAAAAGTAAGTGAATTATATTGATATGGCAAGTTCATGGTGTCACCCTAATTGCCATTTGGAGGATGTTGAACTAGGCAGCTTTCCTTAACAGTGAAATTACTGCAAAGGGCCTGACCAGAGTGTCCCCATGGTTGGTTGGGTGGAGCTAGTTATGTTTCATGTGATCATCTACTCTCGAAGAACTTCTATTATAGATGTACTCTATTGCATTTTACTTACTGGCTCATGTGCCTATTTCCCTGTGGGCTTCTCAGGGGCAAGGACCATTTCATTTTTTTTCTTTTTCTTTTCCTAAAGTCTAGGACAGTGCCCGCTACTTATTGGCAGCTAGCAAATATCAACTGGTTGGAACATCCACACGTTATATTTGACAGAGTTACTTATAGTGGGTTATAGGAAGATTATTTGATAAACATGCCGTAGTTAGAAAGCATTTTCCACATTTGTATGCCTTACAGTCATTTAAAGTATAGTTTCCTCCTCAGCAAACTGTAATAAGTATGTTGATATTATTATTGGTATTGTAGTTACAACTGCGGATGCTAGAACATGGAGAAGTATTTGACTTAGAATCATAGGATTTCAGAGCTTGGAGGCTCTTAGATTTTGTCAAGTCTAACCAACTTATTTTATTTTATTTTATTATTTAAAAAAATTTTTTTTTTTAAATTTTGCATATGGGCAGGAGGCACCAGGGATCAAACTCCAGACCTCCAGCACAGCAGGTCGGAGCTCTGCCTGCTGAGCCATGGCAGCCGCCCTAACCAACTTATTTTACAAGTAATAAAATTTATAAACAAGGTTATGCAGATTATTAATGGAAGAGGGGCTACTTGTATTAGTACAAAATGTAGACTGTGTTCTGGAATGAGCAAGTATATGAACCCTAGTTCTATACACTGCCAGCTGCTTTCCTTACAGTAATTTTACCCCCTTCAGAGCTTCATCTTCTTAAAGGGAAATTGGAGATTCTGATATCTACTTCACAGGGTTATTATGAGAACTAAATAACGTAATTTCAAATGCTTGGTGCAGCCTGTGAAAAGCACTCAGTGAACAGGAGCCAGTGGCAGTGGTGGCAGCAGCAGCAATGCTTGTTGTAGCCGGGGGGTGGTCCAGGTAGAGGTGGTAATAACAGAAATGGTGACCCATGTAGTGGCAACATCAGGCTGTCTGTGTCTCTATGGCCAGCGTGGAGTCAAGAATGACAAGAGGAGAGAACCCAACTCTGTCTGGAGGGCTTAGGAAAGAAGATGAGATCTGAGCTAAAAGTGTGAAGGATAAGTAGAAATTCAACTGAGAGCAAGGAAGGGTCTTCCAGGCACAGAGATCACTACATGCCAAGGTGTAAAAGGACAGGTTGTGCACTCTGTGTCTGGAATGGAGGACGCATCTGTGAAAAATGTAAGGGTAGAGACTGGAAAATTGAAAGGGAGTTGAATCGTGACCGGACTCATGTTCTGTCTTGAAGGAACCTTGGAATTTTCCTTAAAATTACAGTAAGACGTTGAAAGATTTTAAGCAGGTTAGTGAGCTGATGGGATTTAGGTTTTGAGAGAGAACTCTGGAGGCATTATAATGGATGGATTAAATAAATTAGTTTGGAGGTGGGAATATCTGTTTACAAGAGGCGTTAATTATTCATGTTTAAGTGCGCAGTCCTATCTAATTGACACATCATTTGGGGCATTTTGAAGGTCCTATGTGAGAGACCACATTCTTGACGCAGAGAGCTACGTTTAAATTGGAACAATTATAAACAGGTGGAAGCAGCTTAGGTTAGCAGCAAAGAGAATTTAGTGCTGCAGCAGCTGGTGACATGGGCAGAGTGACCACAATCATTGGCTTTTTCCTGTTTTGATGGGAGTCAACCCCACATATTCCATTCATATAAAACACTCCTTTTGGGATGCCAGAAAGCCCCCAAATAATTCCTTATACAATGTGTCGCTTCATCTTAGCTCAATTACATTGTGAATGGGCAATAAGGAGCACTTTAGTTTTTTTAAAGAAACAAGAAAAGGTCAATATTGTCATAAATAAGGAAAGTAAATGTGTAACCAATTTAATGACATATCTTTATTCTTGAAAAATAGAAATTTCTTCCAGAATCACTTTTTTTTATGGTACGTGCATCTAAGTGATAGGGTGGGATTAGTGAAATAGAAAAGCTAGAACTCAGCCTTTAAAGCAAACTTCAGCTTGAATTAAAGAAATTGAAATTGAAAATCAGTACTGAGCATTCACTGAGGCATTAGAATATATATGCTTGCTTTTCTGCAGACAGTAGTTCATTTTCTGGAAGCTCTTTAAAAAATAAGCCATAGAATCAAAGAATGTTCAAGTTGGAAAGCACTTTGGGATATCTTGCCTGATGTTAATCTGACAACACCGTGAGGAGAGAATTTGGCCTTTAAAAGACCCCACAGAGAGCTGATATAACTGTGAGAGCTTTTGAGTTGTAATATTGATGTGGCTAAATATTAGGAAAATGTGAGGCAGTAGTGATTATATCTTTTGGGGGCCATTTTCTGTTGTATATATTTGCTTGTTTTTAGATGTTTACTTTATGATAGATCACAGCAACATGGTGTGTCTAAGCTAAAAACTTATCTCCGTGTTCAACAGATAGTTTGTGATTTTGTCATGGGCTTGCTCATCTTATGAATAATGGTCTAATTTGAATGACTCACCCAGTGGTGACTCTTGAGCGAACTTCATGGTACTTAGAGGGATTTAAATGGAGAACTCCAGATTTTCGATTTTTTCCTTGTAAATGCACATGGCCTGTCAAAGGAAAGCTCAGGGGATTTTTGCGGAAGGAATAAGATTGTACTTCTAACACAGGCTTTTGAGAAACATTGTAAGTTGTAAATTTTAAAAATATCCAATGCACTTTTTAAAATATGAAAGGAAAGGGAAAAATTACAAGTTTATCAGCCGGTGTTCAGTCATTGATGCATTTTCCCCTCAGTTGTTTATTTATTTATTAAATATTTTTATTGAGAAATCTTCACACACATATAGTCCATCTATAATATAAAAGCAATGGCTTATAATGTCATCACATAGTTGTGTATTAGTCACCAAGATAATTTTTAGAACATTTGTATCACTCCAGAAGAAGAAATAAGAAAAAAGAAAAAATTCATACATTCCATACCCCTTACCCCTCCCTCTCATTGACTACTAGTATTTCAATCTAACCAATTTTTTTTTACCCTTTATCCCCCCTATTATTTATTTATTTTTTATTTTATTTTTTTATTCATCTGTCCATACCCTGGGTAAAAGGAGCATCAGACACAAGGTTTTCATAATCACACAGTCACATTATAAAAACTATATAGTTCTATGACCATCATCAAGGAAAGTGGAACACAGTTTGACAGGTTAGGTACTTCCCTCTAGCTGCTCCAATACACCATAAACTAAAAAGGGATGTCTATATATTGCATAAAAATAACCTCCAGGATAACCTCTTGACTCTGTTTGAAATCTCTTAGCTACTGAAACTTTATATTGTCTCATTTCTCTCTTCCTCCTTTTGGTCAAGAAGTTTTCCTCAGTCCCATGATGCCAAGTCCCCACTCATCCTGGGAGTCCTGTCCCACATTATCAGGGAGATTTACACCCCTGGGAGTCATGTCCCACACAGGGGGGAGGGCAGTGAATTCACCTGCCATGTTGGCTTAAAGAGAGAGGCCATATCTGAGCAACAAAAGAGGTTCTCTAGGGGTGACTCAGGCATAGTTGTATGTAGATTTAGCTTCTCCTTTGCAAGAATAGGTTTCATAGGGCAAATTCCGAGATTGAGGGCTCAGTCTATTGATTTGGTTATCCCCACTGCTTGTGAGAATATTAGGAATTCCCCAGATGGGGATGTTCAATATTGTCTCCTTTCTCCCCAGTCCCCCAAGGGGACTTTGCAAATACTTTTTTATTCTCTGCCCAGATTACTCTGGGATACATCAGGGCATCACATTAACCTGTACAAACCAACAAGATTTCATGCCCTTTTCAAGATTCATGTAATTATGGTATTCAAATAAACTGATGATACAAGTTAAATTAGATCATGTTCTTCCAAAAATATAAAATTTGCACCAAATAAACATCTCTCCCTTTGGTCTCTGTTCTAGTTTGCTAGCTGCGGGAATGCAACACATCAGAGACGGATTGGCTTTTAATAAAAGGGGATTTATTTTGTTAGTTCTTCAGAGGAAAGGCAGCTAACTTTCCACTGAGGCTCTTTCTTACGTGGAAGGCACAGGATGGTCTCTGCTGGTCTTCTCTCCAGGCCCTTGGGTTCCAACAACTTTCCCCGGGGTAACTTCTTTCTCCATCTCCAAAGGCCTGGGCTGAGCTGCAAGTGCTGAGATGAGGAATGCCAAGCTGCTTAGGCTGTGCT
>PVIY010016820.1:0-50836 GCA_004026745.1 Myrmecophaga tridactyla | reverse complement strand
TCACACACAGGAACTTAGGGAATTGGTCCTGAGATAGAATCATATCCAACATGTTCAAGATGCCAGTGAGATGAGATGGAAAGCATAAGGCTGAGTAAAACAGTAAAACATCAAATCCAGGACAGGATGAGTCTTTTGGATCATAGAAAATACTTTGCTTTTACTGTGAGTGAGAATAAAAGTCACTGATGGGGGGAGAGGGGGTGCAGGGCTCTGCGCAGAAGCCTTACATGATTTGCCTTACCTTTTAACAAGCACACTCTGGCTGCTCTATTCAGAAGACACTGCAAGAGGGAAAAGCAGGGAAACCTTAGGACATTAGTGAGAGATGATAGTGGCTTGGACCAGGTTATTGGCAATAAAAAGTAGTCAAAATAGAGATTTATTTTGAAGATGGAAATAAGATTTGCTGAAAGACCAGATATAGAATGTGAAAGAGAAAGAAAACCAAAGATATTTGGCCTGACCAACTGGAAGAATGGAATTATCATAAAGTGGATGGTGGAAGGTGGAGGAAGATTTGGGGAGAAACCTCAGGAACTTTGGTTTGGACACGATAATTTTGAAATGCCTGTTGGACATCCACGTGGAGTCATCCAGCAGGTCATAAAGCATGTGGGTCTGGAGTTCTAGGGAGAGATCCAGACTAGCTATATAAATGTGGGATCATCAGCATTTTGATCACACTGAAAGCCATAAGTCTAGATGAGACCACCAAGGGAGTGAGCTTAGATGGAAAAGAGAAGAGATTCAAGGACTGAGCTCTGGGAGCCTCTAACATTTGGAGGTTCCGGAGAGGAGGAGGAACCAGAAAAGAGACCACGGCAGAGCAGCTAGAAAGGTAAGATAAAACTATGGCACATATAACATCTGGAAGCCAAGAGAAGAAAGTAGTTAAGGAAAGAGATCAGCTGTGATGAATATTGCTGAAAAATAGGCTCAAGAAGATAAGACTGACTTTTTAATTTAGCACTATGAGGTCATTGGTGGCTGAGTGGTTTCAGCGGAGAAGAGTCAAGAGAAGATGGAGAGAAATGGGAGACAGGGAGTAGATACAAACATTTAAGGATTTTTGCAGTAAGTGGTAGGAAAGAATGAGAACAGAAGCTGGAAGTGAGGTCAATAAAGTGTTTTGACTTTTAAGAGGGAATAAGTAAAATAAGTATAAGGTATTGTATACATAAAGTTACTTAAAGTCATTATAAGTGGAATTTTAAAAGTATATTTTAGTATATTAATAACTACCTTTTGTCAGAACTAAGTATGGAAAACCTCAGTTTCATGAGCTCTGGGCATTGACTGACAATAAAATTTAGTGAGGAGCATTTGGGGTGATCTGGGTCCTGGATATTTTCACAGCCAGCTTCTGAATGAATGCTTGCTTACTCCAGTCTCCTCAGGTTCAGCCTCTAGTTGGAGGAAAATCTTCCAAATTGTATATAAAAGCATGTGTAGTCCTGATCATTAGGACATAAACACACTTAGGGAAATGCTGTATTTGTTGAGACTCTTGATGACATTTACAAATGGACTTAGAAAATTTTTCAGGGTCAATAATTCTCTTTTCAAGTTGAACTTCTGGATTAAATAGTGAAAAATGACCATACATTTGTAGATGTATCCTACTATTAGAAGCTAGTATTTCAATATTAAAGAAACTGAGAAATATACTTAAGTACTCTTACTGTACTTTCTCTTCCAGTTCTATAATTTTCTTCTTCAATTCCTGGTTCTCCTTGATTGCAGTGTGAGCTGTGATTTCTGTTCTAATCTTAGCTGAGGAAAGAGCTGCTGATTCTTCTTCTAGCTCCTGAACCCTGTCTCTCAAAAAGGTGAGGAGAGATGATTTTCTGGCATTGTTTTCTTTGTAGCTCTCCATTTCCGCTTTCAACTCTTGACAGCAAACTTCTTTAGAATGCATCCTGGATCGGAGGTCTTGAAGCTAGCATGGAAAATAAGTAAAAGGAGGACAAGGAATTTAACCATAGAAATATGAAGTACCTTTAAGAAACCTAAAACCATAATTTAAAATTTCACTTTTTTATTCGTGACTTAGTCCAACTTTATTTTCTCTTTTTCATATTTGTGTCTGTATTGCCAAATGGGAAATTATGACCCATGTGACGACTTCACATTCTTTCTTTCTCAAAACCAGTTGAGCAATACCTTATGTTGATTTAGTCTCACTCAAGAGACAGTTGTGGTGAATTTTTTTACAAAGCAATAAAATATTTTGCAATGGTAACCCATTTTCTAAATCTGCATTTCTTTTACACTACACAAACAGTGAAATGAGGACCCTACCAGCCATACTATTTGTGGTTTCATGGTCACAGTTGTTTCCTAAATAAATACAGACAATCCAAGATATCACTATATTTCTCTCACTCCCCTCCTGGACCCTAATTGTAGGTGACAAAGAAAAACAATATTCAGATTTCTAAAAAAAAAAAGGGAGAAAATGAAAATCCTTATTGGATTTATACAAAGGAAACATTTTAACTTTCATGAATTCTGTGGGGTCAAAATGCTGTCAATGTATATGTCCTATTGAAGTTCAAATGTCAGTTCTACCCTACAAGACTCTATGAATGCGTGTACTTCTTAGGACCATGAATATGGATGCATATATTTAATATTTGCATACACTATGAACTCATCCAGTAGGGACTCTTAGTGATACAACTAGTTACCTCATAGGCAGGCCTAGGACTTCTCCTGGCCACTGGGTTGTCAACAGACCCAGTATAGGGAAATGTTCCTACAAATTCCATATAGACCTGATCTAGCCCTTAATATCCAGAGGATACATTTAATTTCTAATACCTTTTCAATTTGTACAATAATAGCTCACATAGTTAAATTCACTCGACTTAGGTTAAATTCCTAATAAGTGGCAGTGCTAAAATTTGATCTGAGGTTTGAAGTCAAATACTGTATAGTTTACTTGTGAAATGCAGAGTGTCAAGCCATCTCCCATACTGGCACACATTCAAAGGATATATTCTAGTAATCTCTCTCTCTCTCTCTCTCTCTCTGTTTCTGTCTCTCTCTGTCTCTCTTTCTCTCTCTTTATATATATATACATATACATGTATAGAGAGATAGGCATATATTGCTAGGTGTTTATATAATATATAAATTATAATGTTAATATGTGGAATATTATGGAAATATATTCAGAAAGGCATCCTGGTTAGAATTGAAATATGCCTACTTTAAGTAACTGAAAATAGAATATAAGTAATAAATAAAATATTAACTAACAAAAACACGAATTAAATGTTTAAACTACTAAAAGAAAAAAAATATCCAGGGGATAGATACATCCCAATCATCTTCCTAGAATGTTTCTCAGCCAATAAAATTACCACAGGAAAGGACTTCAGAATTTTCTTTTCAGAGCTCCAGGTTGCAGGCAATCCATACCAAAAAAAGCTATTCCAAGAGAGGATATAAGTACTCCAAACATCAATCCATAGTCCTCAGGTGGCTCCCAGATGTCTCAAAGCTATAGATTCCCTCTCAGATTTAGAATTCAGGCAAAGTTACCCTGCTTCACAGCATGGCAAATGCATAATCTTTCAGCAACCCTCTACAACTCGGGATAGGCACATATGCTGGTTTGAAACTATTATATGCCCCAGAAAAGCCATGTTTTGATCCAATCTTGTGGCAGCAACCATTTCTTTTAATCCTGATTAAAACTGCAGGGTTGAAACTTTTGATTAGATGATCTCCATGGCAATGTGGCATAACCAATTGTGGGTGTGGCCTTTTGCTTAGATAGAAATGTGACCCCACTTATTCAAGGTGGGTCTTAATTAGTTTACTGGAGGACTTTAAAAGAGAAAACATTTTGGAGAAAACTCCAGTGCAGACACTTGGAGAACAGTTGCTTCAGAGCTGAAAGAGACATGGATGTTTGGAGATGCTTTGAGTGCCAATAGAGAGAACCAGAACCCAGAGTTGTGACCAGAGGAACTAAGTGAAAGCCCCAGACACTTAGAGAGGAAACCACTGGCATCAGAAGCTGGAAGCAGATGCCAGCTACGTGCCTTCCTAGATCAGCCTTCATTGAGCCAAGGTATCTTTCTCTGGATGCCTTAGTTAGAACATATTTATGGCCTAAGAACTGTAAATTTTAACTTATGAAATTCCCTTTTTAAAAGCCATTCCATTTCTGGTATATTGCTTTCCAAAAGCATTAATAAATAAAACAGCACACAGCAAGAGAATAAACATACACTTTGCCAAAAGGTTTAATTCTGTATCCCACTGTCCTATTTCTAATCGCACCTAAGTTCTGTCCCACTCTAAGAAACTAAAAGTCTTATTTCTGAGTGATGAGAGTATATAATCTTACCTCAGACTGAACACATTCAAATTTGACCAAAGTTGCTGCAAGTTCACTTCGAGCATTTTCAGCCACATTCCGATAGTGGCTTAATTGCTCCCGGGTGTCCGGGACTTCCAAAAGATGATCGTAAGTTTCCGGGTAGGGTTCCTCCAAAAGGCAAATATTAAGAAGAGGGTTAGACAATCTTTTCTGTGCAGCTGTGCAAATCAAGATTAAAGACAGACGCATTCTTTGTATTCCAAATGTGTCGAAAAGGCTACCTAGAGAAATGTGTTAGGGTCATTTCACCCTCATTCTCAAAATTCTAAGATGACTTCTAGCACTTCTCCATCTGTTGCATTGACTGTCTTGAGTCTTGGCAATAATACACTCCAACAGCTGCCTTTCCTCATCAGGAAGGCCTCCTTTCTTCTCCTTCTCCCTCCAGCAAAACAGTCTCAGCCTTCATCTTCCAAAGAAGTTCTCCAGCACCCACAATTAAGAAGGGACCCCTACACGAAGGGAAGTACCGCGTGCACCCTTCACTGCCTGTGGACAGTAGCATGCTCATAACCAGTGTGGCCGATCCCATTTTCGGAGCTGTGTGAGGTGCAATGGTAGGAGGTACACAAGAGGGGACGGTGCTGAGCCCTCTCAGGACTGCAGGGAAACTTGGCATTTTAGAACTGGCCTTTGCAACTGGCAACTGTCCCTTGGCAGAAGCTGAAGAAATTTAAAAGGTTTCCAATCCACCCAAACTAGATGCTATTAGTAACTTCTGTCCAGAAGCCATAGTGTCAACAAAGAACCACCACAAATGGCACAATACTACATCCTCAGTAACTAGGAGAGTTTTCATTGTTCTGTTTCTAGGCTATAAAGATTATCATCTCATCACTCGTCTGCTGAATAAAGTTTCATTTATTTATCAATGAAATCACACGACTTAAATGTCTTCTTCATACTTCATAACTAAGCATTGTAGTTTTATTCTCATCATGACATGGACTCCAGTAAACGTGAGATAATCTCTTGTGTCTAGAATCGTGTCTAGAAGCGGACAGCTCTCAGCTGCACTGAGGGCTGCCAGTGCACAAATGAGGATCTCAGCATGACCGAACAATTCCAATTGTTCAAGACAAACCATGTGTTCAGACTTTTTGAAGTAAAAATTCTCAGTTTTTGCAGCTGGGCAGCTAATTTAAATGTTTACAAAAGAAACGCCGTGTGAACCAAACAGATTTGAGGATTTGACTCATAGTCCTGCTTCTATCCTACGCGTACCACAATGCCTGCCTCCTTCTAGAACCATCCCTTGCCTCAGACAGATCCATACACCTACTTTGATGAAGTTTCCAGGGCCCAGGATCTCTGTGAAAGACAAACATGAAAGCCATTTGTGTTTTTGATGGAATCTGAATGAGGCCACATAGAGGAGGATTTCCTGGAATATCAGAGTGGCCCCAGGGGACACACCAGTGAAACCATTTATGACTGCCTAGCTACGCAACTGCCAGAGACTACCGTTTGGAAAGACTCATGAAAACAAAAGTCGCCTTTAAGTCCTTAACCTTCCAACAAGGGTTGTCATGGCTGGTGTGTTCTGGTCCACAAAAAAACAAACAAAACCTTCAGTGCGCTTGGTAAAAGCCAGTGTCTGCCAAATGCGGCACGTTCAAGAAGGGGGTGGAGAGGTTCTCCCGGCGAGAAAGCACAAGTCTGACTCTGAGACGAGAACCACATCCTGCTCAGCCCCACTCAATATTCAGAAGGGACTTTTCCACCCTAACCGCTGCAGCTATATTTGCTAAAATAGGCCAGGGGCGGCACTAGGAGAGGTCTAAACTGTAGTGTGTGGCACATCATTTTATAATATTCCTTACAAAGATCACTTCCCTGAGGCCTATGACTTTCCCTTTTAATAACTAACATCTTTTTCAGGAAATGATGCTGTTGTATCATTATTTTCTATCTCCTTTTTATTAAAAAATATAATAATATTTTGAAGGTAATGTTAAGAATTCCACAGGTCTATTCAGAAATGGCCCTTCCTTCTAGGAGGTTACAGTCTAATGCAGAACACTAGCAAAAGCATTAGCATCTTCAGATGTTTGTGCACAAGTGAAAGAAACTATATATTAAGATAAAACCACCCTGACACTACAGCAGGGCTTACACTAAGAGGCCCTTTTGCTTGCTGAGTTTGAAAAAGAGATGCTAGGTGTTAATCGCCTTCCATAATCCAGTACGCTATAGATTAGTTATCGACAACTATTTGAGAGCCTACTCTGGGTCAGGAACTGAGTTAACTATTGAGTCTAATAGGGAAACAAAATTTATCAAATAACCACACTAATGATTGCATAATTTTAAACTAGAATAAATGCAAGGAAAGGAAGGAGAAGATAGTGAAGGAAATTGCTTTAAGATTAGGGAGATGCTCCCTCTCAGTCAACACAACAAATAAATTCACTGCCCTCCCCTTCTCTATGTGGGACATTACTCCAGGGTGTAAACCTTCCTGGCAATGTGGGACAGAAATCCTGGAATGAGCTGGGACTCAGCATAAAGGAATTGAGAAAACCTTGTCAACCTAAAGGAGGAAGAGAGCAATGAGACAAAATAATGTGTCAATGGCTGAGAGATTTCAAACGGAGTTGAGAGGTTATACTGGAGGCTATTCTTACGCATTATATAGATATCATCTTTTCAGTTAAGGTATATTAGAGAGACTAGAGGGAAGTGCCTGAAAATGTAGAGCTGTGCTCCAGTAGCCGTGTTTCTTGAAGATGACTGTATAATGATATAGCTCTCGCAATGTGACTGTGTGATTGTGAAAACCTTGTGTCTGATATTCCTTTTATCTATAGTATGGACAGATGAGTAAAACATATGAATTAAAAATAAATAAATAATGGGGTAGCAAATGTTAAAATAAATTTCGTAGATTGAAATGCTAATGATCAATGAAAAGGAGTAGTAAGGGGTATAGAAAAAAATTTAGGGGAAACAAAGGCTAAAATGTATTGGGTAGATGGAAATATGAGCAGTCAATGAGAGGGAGAGGTAAGAGGTATGGTATGTATGAGTTTTTTCTTTTTTCTTTTTATTTCTTTGTCTGAATTGATGCAAATCTTCTAAGAAATGATCATGGTGATGAATATACAATTATGTGATGATATTGTGAGTTATTGATTATATACCAAGAATGGAATGATCATATGGTAAGAATGTTCAAGTTTGTTTGTTGTTATGTTTAAAAAATTTTTTTTAATTAAAAAAAAAGATTAGGGAAATGGGAGGGAGAAATTCCCCTTGAGAAGTGGTGATTAAATAGGGATTAAATAGGAATAGGCAAGAGATGTTAAAACAGGAACAACAAACAGCAAAGAGCTAAAAAGTCCATGCAAAGGTCCTGTGGCAGGAGTGTGGCCTGTGTAGTCAATGACCTGAAAGAAGGCTGCAGGATGAGTGCAGGGAATGAACAGTGGACATGCACTTGAAAGACAGTTGTAAGCCCAAAATATTTTAATATTTGGTAGGGCTTCCTTATCATAATATTCCTGGCTATTATTACTGGTGTGCTTTATCATCTGAAACCAGAAAGTCTTCTTGATATTTTCATTGGGATAATGATAATTTATAAATAAACTTAAGGAGAATTGGTGTCTCTTAAAATGTTGAGTCTTTGAACCAAAAGACTTTTTCCCATTTGTTCGGGAATTCCTATATGTCTCATCATAGCATTTTAGATTTATGCTAATCACATGCACATAAGGATATTTTCAACTCCTCCTTTCCCATTTTTATATTTCTACTTTTTTTTAACAAATTCCATGGTTAATACCCCCCAAACACTGTTAAACAAGAATAGCAATAGCAGACATTTTGTCTTGTTCCTGATTGTCATGGGAATGTATTTGTATTTCCACGTTAATTATGATAGAGATAAATACATTTTATCATAAGGAAGAATAATCTATTCCTATTTTACTAAGAGTTTTTTTAATCAAGAATAAATTTTTATCAAAATTTTTTTCAACATCTGTGAAGGAAAATGATACTGTTTTTACCCTTGGATCTATTAATAAAGTGCATTGTATTAATAGTTTTTCCAATATTGACATAACCTAAGTTTGTAGTAAGCAGAATAATGGCCACTAAAGATAGTGAGATGATTTGAAGCTATATGTACCCCAGAAAAAATCATGTTCTTAAAGCTAATCCATTCCTATGGGCATGGACTCATTGTGAGTAGGATCTTTTTTGGTGAGTAGGAACTTAAGTTGAGATGTGACCCACCTCATTACAGGTGGGTCTTAATCCTCTTCCTTGAGTCCCTTCTAAGAGGATAAAAGATAAAGAGAGAACACAGAAGAAAAAAAAAGCCCCAGAGAAGCTCAGAGAGAAAAGCCAGAGAAACTGAGAGGACACACAGAAAGCAGAGAGGAAGCCACTGAAGCCAGAAGCTGAAAGCAACGAATTCCAGGAGAGAAGGGAGAGACCAGCAGACATAGCCATGTACCTGGTCATGTGACAGAGAAGCTGAGGATGGCAAGTAGCCAGTCTCTGGGAGAAAGCATCACCTGTTGATGTCTTGATTTGGACATTTTCACAGCCTTAGAACTGTAAATTTGTAAATTAATAAATCCCCATTGTAAAAGCCAGCCCATTTCTAGTATATTGCACTTTGTCAGCTTTAGCAAACTACAACAGATGTCCTCGTCCTAATCCCCAGAACCTGCAGATATGTAAAGTTACATGACAAGGAGGTATTAGGGTACCAACGGAATTAAGTTTGCAAATCAACTGATCTTGAGTTGGAGACATTATCCTGGAACATTCGGGTATACACAATGTGACCCTAAGGGTCATTATAAGAAGGGGCAGGAAGGTTAGCATCAAAGAAGGCTATGTGATAATGGAAGCAGAAGTCAGAGTGATGCAGTTACTGGCTTTGAAGATGGAAGGGAGTCAGGAGCCAAGGAATGCAGGCAATCTCCTGAAGCTGGGAAAAGCAAGAAGCTCTTCTATTCTAGAGCTTCAACAAGGAACCAGCCCTGCCATCACCTTGATTAGACCAGTGAGAATAATTTTTAATTTCTGACCTCCAGAAATGTGAGAGAATAGATTTGCATTGTTTTAAGCCACTAGGTTTGTGATAACTTGTTATAGCAGCCACAGGAAACACATACACTTATATTCCTGTAATAAAAACCAGTTGATCATGAAATATAATGTACTATCACATCCTCTTCACCAATATTTAGGATTGTGCCATCAACCTTTATAAAGAAATTGGTCCATAGTTTTGACATTTTATACAGTCTTTTTGGTGGTGACTTTTCATTTGTTTGTTTGTTTTTATTATCAGTGCTATGCTAATGTCATAAAATATTGTGGTAGTATTCTTTATTTTTCATGCTTTGGAACAGTTTAAGTAGCATACAAACTATCTGTTCCTCAAACATTTAGTGGAACCATCCAGACCCAGTGCTTATTTTGGGGAGTTTCTCTATTTGTCCAACAGTAGTCTACTTAGAGTTTGTATCTCTTCTAGAAGTGCTTTTGGTACATTGTATTTCCTAGAATTTTTAAAAATTCATCACATTTTTTCAAATGCACTTATATAAAGTTAAACAAAATCATCTTTTATGATTCTTTTGCTTTCCATCATATCTGCGAATGTTTTCCAAATATCATTTCTTATTATGTGAGTTTTACTGTTTCTTTTATTTCTGAAGAGCCAGGTTTTGGTCTATTTATTAAATCTGCCATTTGCTTTTACTCAGTTCATTAATTTCTGCTTTTATCCCTATGCATGTCCTTTTTCCCTCCTTGTCTTTACAGTTTTGTTCCCTTTTGAACTCTTTCAATAGAGTAATGTGTGTGTGTGTATAAATGTACAAGTGAATATAATTGCCTGTATGAAGGAATATATGTATTAGTTTTCTGGGGGCCACCCACCTGTTTTCCATGGTAGCTGCACCATTTTGTATTAGGGCTAGGCTTTCCTATTATCCCTACTTTGGCTACCCTGTACATTCTTATTTAGTGTCCTCTCCATAGCTTTCTTCTAGATAGTCTTCAACTTGATTTAGATTTCTCCTTTGATCCGAGTCCATTGAGAGGTTTTATTTTCTGGGTTTGCTATTGACTTCTGCTTGCCCTGCCCTCTGCTCGGGGCTGATCATCCCTGGAGCACACCTGCGGGGCTGGCTCACACCCATTCGGGCTGTAAGACGCCCTTGCTGTACCACCATTCATTCCATATTCTCACCTTCCTCCTGGTCTATGTTATTTCTACTGCAGGCAATTTATTGAGGTTTTTGTGAAAGCTCAGTTTTATGAATGCCCTCAAGGGTACTTGAAAAGAAGGTATGTTTTCTGTTTTCAGGACTTGGGGTTCAATATATTATCATTAGATCTACTTTGTCATTAATTAGGCAGTTAATTTTCTCTCTATTCCATCTCATTTTTCTTATACTTCTCATTTCTTCTCCATGCCATCCTGTCCCCAGGTGTACTTATTTCTGCATTGTTTCAGTTTCATTGTCCAATTCTTTCCTGAGCTCTGCCAGACCAAGTCTCATTTCCTCTTCTTGTTTAGCCATGTATTCCTGGAGGTCCTGCACCTCTGCTTTCTGAACCAATTTGGCAGTATCTATTAGAAATGAAAGTGTAATTATAAAAAACAGAAAATAACTAGTGCTGGTAAGGATGCAAAGAAATAGGAGCCCTCCTTAACTGTTGGTGGGAATACAAAATGGTGCAGCTACCATGGAAAACAGGTGGGTGGCCCCCAGAAAACTAAACTCAGAGTTACCATGGGACTGGCAGTTCCAGCCCTGGGTATATAACTAAAATAGCTAAACATAAAGACTCGAATAGATATTTGTACACCAGTGTTCACAGCACCATTATTTACAATACTCAAGAGGTGGAAACAACCCAAATGTGCATCAGAAGATGAATGGAAAAACAAAACATGGTATACAGACACAATACAATATTATTCAGCCATAAAGAAGGAAGAAATTCTGATATCATGCTACAACATGGATAAACCCTGAAATCACTATGTTGAATGAAATAAGCCAGACACAGAAGAACAAGTATTGTATGATTTCACTTATATGAAGCACATAGACTAGGCAAATTCATAGAGACAGAAAGTTGATTTGAGGTGACCAGGGGCTGAAGGAGGAGGAATGGGGAGTTATTGTTTAATGTGCAGTTTCTGTTTGAGGTGATGAAAAAGTTTTGGTAATGGATGGTGATGTTTATGGAACAATATTGTGAATGTAATAAATGTCACTGAATTCTACACTGGAAAATGGGTAAAATGAAGATTTTTATGCTATATGTATATGTTACCACAATAAAAATTTTTTTAAGGGATTAAGCGTTAACACTATCTGACCCATCAAGTTCACTTCCCTTTTATTGTCCCTTGCAAAATGCACACACGTGTGCACAGAGATGTATATAAGGATGTTCATAATCCCATCGGTGATAATGCCAAGAACCACAACAAAAAGTTTTTAGAAACAACTTAAGTTTTCACTTCAAAGCACTTACTAAATGAAGGCATTTCCATATTCTGGAATACTGTGCAACAGGTGATATGAGATAGAGCTATATGTTCGGACGTAATAATATCCACCTAGTCATATCTTTGAATAAAAATAAAAAGGCACAGGTCCATATTTTGATAATCTCATCATACAATGCACACAAGGAAAAAGGTTTCTACACAAAAACATGGAGAGAAAAAAGAGAAGGAGAGAGAAAGTCTTGAAAGGAGTGGTGACACTAGAATTGAAGCAGGAGGGGAAATGGCTTGATTTTTTTCAAGAAGGATGTATTTATGCACTGGGTGCATAGTTAAATATAACTTAAAGGAAACAAAGCTATTAGAAAGAAAATGTTAACTGTGGTTATTCTTTTGGTTTATAGGACCAAATTTTGTTTTCTCCTTTATTAAATGTTTCTATATTTTCCAAATCCTTTACAATCACCATGTTTTTCTTTCATAATCAGAATAAACAGCTCTCCCTAAATTAAAAAAAGGAAGAAGAACCTAAAAAAAATTGCCAATTCATGGCAGGCCACGGTGGCTCAGCAGGCAGAGTTCTCTCGTCTGCCATGCCAGAGACCCGGATTTGATTCCCAGTGCCTGCCCAGGCAAAAAAAAAAAAAAAAAAAAAAAAAAAATTGCCAATTCTGCTGCATGGTGCCTGTATGAAGAACATGCTGACAAAGACCCAGCCCTCTTTGGCATGGAAGAGTTGGACATCCATGAGAACAGATATTCCAGGGCTTTTGTTCTCTTAATTAAACACTTCTGTAGTTATTTCAAAATTTTTTGAAAATTTTTCAACTTTTCCTGTAAGTGTTAAACAATCTTCACTTAAAAAACCAATTTGCCCCAATTCAGAATGGCAAGATTAAAACATCATCCATTTGCCCTCATGTAGGGAAAAAAAAAATCTCAGTTATTAGGAACCTCACAGCTAACCCATGAAGCAATTTTATATTAATTTTAGAAATCCAATTACATATGATTTAAGTCTGCTACTGATATTATTGTGATAATGATCAAAACTGGTTCACAGGGACAGGCCATGGTGGCTCAGCAGGCAGAGTTGCCCATGCAAATAAACAAATAAATAAATAACAATATGAGACTTTTAAATAAAATGCTTCACATGGTGCTCATTATCTTTTCTGGAAAAAAGATGGCTTCAAAGTTCAAGGACAGGAAGAAAAGATCAATAAGCTTATTCATGATTTAGCATGCAGTGTGCCCAATTATCCAACTGAGGACAACATCTTGAGCCAGGCTTGTTACTCTGGTACTTAGTGATCTTATTATCCCACGGACAAAAAATCAGAAGAAAATCAGTGCCTACCTCCGCCATACAGAAGCTTCTAAATCCATGCTTATCTTTCTAGACTATCCCTGATCTCCAATTTGTTCCAGCACAGTTCCATCTGGCGGTGCACAATTGCTTGATCACAGGCTCTTCTATTGTGGAATGCTTCCTTTAGCTTCTTTCTCTTTCTATGCTAGCTTCCAGTTCACTCCTACTGAGCAATCCCTTTAAGACCCTCTCCACTCTTCTTTAACTTCTTCCTACCAAATAAGTTTCCCTGCCTTCATTTACAGTGCATAGACTAAATCTGTCCTGTAGACTGCATTTCTCTTACCCAATCAGTTCTCCAGTAAACCTCTGATTATTCCCTGCTTCTTCTCTCTACTTTGAAGGCCTCTCCTGGCCCTTCTGCTTTTCTTCTTCTGTCTGCATTTGGTTTCTAAGACTAATTAGTGCCTCCAGAGGATAGTGTGATGGTTATAAGATCTACAAAATAAATCTGATCATCTCCATCTTAGCAGCCATGGAAAGAGTTTTGGAAAAAGACATTTCTGCATAAAACCAAGTTTTGTGAAAAGGCTTATTATATTACGTTTACACCTACTTTCCCCAATCCTTTTCTCTTGGGTGTCACTCTTATTCACTTAAAACCTCTTCTTATTTACTATCCTTACTGAAAAAAAAAGTAGTTATTCTAAAATATTCTTCATACTGTTTCTCTGCCAGAAGAAAGAGAGTCTTTTCTTTATTGAGTGGGGAGGAGTTACAGTTAGAAAAAGCTTAGGTGCCAAAACTTGGGGGGTTTACTTTAAGTACCAATCCTGGCATAATTCTAAAAAGAAAAAAATATCATCATCACAATAACCACTGAGCAGTTTCTAGAGCTAGGAACTACTCCCATTCGCTCTTTACAACAGCCTTTCGAGTAAGGCTTGTTCTTATGACCTCATCTAATGATTAAGGCAAATGAGACCTAGAAGGGAAATTATAATGTCAGATAACAGGAAACTGTAGCAATGACTACTTTTCTCCCATGCAATTTTTTTTTTAATTTAAAGTAGCTGAATGAGTGGGCAGGTAAAATGGTACAACTACAGCAGGTGCTCTTTGTCATATACCTTACGACCCAACAATTCTACTTCTAATTCTATGTAAATGTTCTTGGAATGTGATGCCCATTCACATAGGAATAAGGAAACTAGGACTTAGGAAACTATAGTATATCCATAAGATGGTGTGCCAGTTTGAAAATATTATGCACTCCAGAAAAACCATGTTTTAATGGTTTAATCCTGATCAATCTTGTGGAAACAGCCATTTCTTTATTAGATATTGTAGGGTGGAAACTCTTTTGATTAGATTATCTCCATGGCAATGTGATGTGCCCAGCTGCGGTTATGGCCTTTTGATGAGATTATCTCCACACAATTGTGGGTGTGACCTTTTGATTAGAGGGAGATATGACTCTGCCCATTCAAGGTGGGTCTTGATTAGTTTACAGGAATCCTTGAAAAGAGGGAACATTTTGGAGAAAGCTCAGAGCCGAGAGAGATGCTTGGAGATGCAGAAGCTTGGAGATCAGGTGCTTCAGAACTCACAGAGCCATGGACGTTTGGAGATGCTTGGAGTGCCAACAGAGAGAGCAGATGCCTAGACATGGGCAGAGCCCAGCAGACATTGCCATGTGCCTTCCCATGAGATGCTAAGAAAGCCGGAACCCAGAGTTGTGTTCAGGAGGAGCTATGTGAAAGCCCACAGATACTTAGAGAGGAAACCATAGGAAACAAGCTGAAAACAATGGCGCCCAGGGCAAGGGACCAGCAGGTGTCAGCCACGTGCCTTCCCAGCTGACATGTGGGAACTCAGTAATGGTGTTTCAGACCCATTAGCCTTCTTGAGGCAAGGAATCTCTTTCTGGATGACTTAGTTTGAACATTTTTGTATCCTTAGAACTGTTAACTTGCAACTTAATAAACACCCTTTTAAAAACCTTCCATATCTGGTATATTGCATTCTGGCAGCTTTAACAAAGTAAAAGAGATGGAAATCTAGAAAGCAGAGGACTGCACTAAATCTATTTAGAGCAAGATGAATAGGTCTCAAAAACATACTTTAATGCAAATATTTAGAATGAAACTTACAGTATGATACCTCCTCATGTGAAATAAAAGTATATATTTTCCATGGATATAAATCTGAATGAATGCAAAAAGTTTTTTAATGGTCTAAAGGATTAATATCAATAATTACCTCTGGAGAATGAGGGAAGAAGATCAATATTAGAGATAGTTGTCAAAGGAAAGTTCAGTTTCATTTATAATGTTCTAAATTTTAAAGGAAAAGTGATTATAATGTTAATATTAAAATTAATTTCTTAAGTAAGTAAAGACAACTGAAAGCATGTTTAAAGAGTCCGATTTCCTAGGTTCTCAGTTTTCACATTCTAATTTTCCTAGACTGCAGACTTTGACAAACTGAATACTGTGTTTGTGAATTCCTTATTGGTTGTAGAGGCAACAGGAAACCCTGAACTGAACCCCACCATACAAAAAGGAGACAGAAGTGGAAAAAAGAGTTTCCAGCAATATTTGGAATGCCTTTGTCGTACAATGACGACAGTTGGGACAGAAATTTCACCATTGAAATAGATGGAATATAAATAATGTTATAGCCAAAATATTAACTGTCTCTAAGGAATAAAACCAAAATTTGATGATTTTTAAATTGTTTTTATTAACTGTAGAAAGATCTCCAATTAACAGAGGATAAATCACAGAGAGGAAACCACCATAAAAATTTCTGGTTGCACTAAATTATAAATCCTTGCTTTCTCTTCCAAGATGGCCCTTAGCTCAGCCCAAAGAAAACTCAATAAAATCTGTAAGAAAGACTCCATAGCCACTAGTATACACACACTCCTGATAGCACAGAGCCTCCCCCAGTAGCCTGCATTACAAAATAAGGAGATAGAAAATGTTAGCCCTGCATATCTCTCCAGGTTTCACTGTAGGAAAAAAAAATAAAATATTTTTCAACCTTCCTATAAGAATCCCTGCAAAGAAAGAAAGAAATAGCCACAATTAAATTTTTTAGAAGTATTTGTTCTCTGATTTGTTCCCTGAATAAATTGGATTAAAGGCAGGATTTCAAGCATTAAAATATAAGGTTTAGCAACTCTCATTATTCATCATGAAGGCAGTGAGAACATTCTCAGCACAATCTTCAGGACAAACGTGGGAAGACCTACCTAGAAACCCCTTTCTTTTGAAAGATGGAATCCATAATCTATTTAAATAACCAGCGCTCACCCTCTCTCCTCACCACAAACTGCATCCTATCCTCATCACAGGCTCCTATATCATGCGGCTAGCTGGAGGTAGTTGAGATGCTCTAAAAGGGTACAGAAACCAATGAAGAAACTAGCACTGAGTATATACCTTAACAGTCATCCTCTCACTCTTCCAGTATTTACGATTTAAAATCCTTCCTAATACCCAACTTCCTATAGATCCCGACTAATCATAACTCCCACTGAGCCCCACCACTATCACCCAGGTACCCTCTTACAACAACCTATGCTCCTCCTCACAGCACTTAACTCAAGGCTAAAGCAATTACTATGGGTGAATATGTATTCAAAAGCTTCATCTCTCCAAACACTACCAAGGCATACCTATCACCTACCCAGGGTCTCCCACAAATTAAATGCTCAGTAATTAGTTGTTGAATAAATGGCTGGACAGAAGGATGGGTGAATGAATGGAAAGATGGATGGATGGATGGGTGGATGGACAGATGGATGAACGGACATAGGTGCATGCATGCTGTTTTCAGTAATACACTAGTCTTCTCTTTTGACTTGCTCATCAGCTCATCCCAATCTCAACAGCTATACCAAATACAATCAACCACTGTAGTGGGCTGGTGTCTAAACAGCCCCATTCCTGACAATGGGCTGGTTAAGGAATTCCGAGATTCTTTCAGCATAAAGAAAGAGATGTGTTATATTCCATCACAGCCTGACTTGGGATGACAACAAGGAGCAAGGGACATAGCTGGGCCTTCAGAGGACAGGCAAAGCCAAGGACTTTGGCAGAGGCTGATGGCCAAGGCCAAGAAGGAAAAGAAGGGCTGAGGAGGTTCTCAACACAAAGACTCCTCTCTTGGGGCCATGATGAGTCGTAACCCCACCCCACTCCCACAGCACAGACTTACTTCCCTTAGGGGAAAAAGGGAGGGATGAATTACCTTGAACTGGCAAAACGGTATGTATCTACTATAGAGAGGAAACTGTCTCCAGAGCCCAACTAAATTACATAGTCTCTCAACTTTATACTCACTGTATATGTAGAATCCATACTTCAGGCATGTGGTAGATTGGATTGTGTATCCCAACAAGCACATATTCTTAATCTTAATCAGCATTCCTGTGGGTGTGAACCCATTGTAAATAGGACTCCTCAAAGATGTTATTTTTAGTTAGATTGTGGCCCACCTGAATGAGGATGGGTGTTAATCTGGATTACAGAAAGCCTCATAAAGAACCAAATGCCAAAAGTTAACAGAAACCAACAGAGTAGATTCGAGAAAGGAAAGGTCATCACCATGTGACGGGAGGCAAAGATGCAAGCCAAGGCAGCCTAAGAATCTAGCAGCCAGTACTAGAATGCTAGTTTTCAGGGAGAAAGCATGGTCTTGTCAACACCTTGATTTAATTTCTGGCCTCTGAAACCATGAGCCAATAAATTCCCATTGTTTAAGACAACCCACTGTATGGTATTTGTGATAGCAGCTCAGGCAAAGTAAGACAAAAAGTTCACCAAAAAGAGCTATGTGTCTGCTAAATACCTGAAGAAAATGATACATGAGCAAGAAAGTATCAGAAATAAATTCACCAGCCACTGTTTCAGGTTCTCTAAATTAGAGTCCCAGAAAGTTAAGTTCTCCAGAGAAGTGACTTCACTAAGGTACAGTTTAATATATTTCAGCCTTTAGGGGTAAATATTATGAGAGAGTATAATAAAAAGAATCAAAGGCTATCAAAGGCATAGTCCTTTAAGTTACATAAACACACTTTATATTTGTTTTGAAGGCCTTGCCCCAAATTGGGTAGGGCAAACTGTGTGTTCTGCGTACGTGAGTGTTGGGGGAGAGGGAGCGCATTAACTTACAGCACAGGTGGGACTGCAGAGGTGGGAGCAAGTTGATCTACTGCACATGAGTGTGGAGGGGGCACTGGTAACAAGCACCTGGTCCATGCGCTACCCATTAATTAATAGCCCTGATCGATTCCTGCTTCCTAATCCACATCCTTATCTGCTGATGCCAACCATGGACCTTGGAAATCCTCTGGGAAGAACAGTTCAACCTCTGGTACTGCTATTTTGTGTGTAGGTGTGGGTGTGGGGGGGGGTGTACACTCACTTATTCATCGTCATGGAGTCACTGTTTTGTGTTTTTAAGATGGTGAAAATATTTGGTTGCCAGTGACTTATTTCTAGCACCCTTGTGGACTGATTCTTTCCTACATTTTTTATTCACATTTTAATAGGATTTAGAGAAGCAAAAGATGTGTTACGGGTTGAGTTTGTGTGTCTTCCCCAAAAGATATGGTCAAATCCTAACACCTACTTCCATGAATTTGACCTTACTTGGAAATAGGGCCTTTGAAGATCTGATTAATTAAGATGAAACCAAACTGAATCAGTGTGAACCTAATTCAGTATGGCTGGATCCTTACAAGAAGTGAGGAGGAGAGACAGACAGAGACTACAGAGAAAAATGCTACAAATGAGGCAGAGATTGGAGTGGTCTCTGCCAAAAATTTCCAGCCATTGACAGAAATCAAGAGAGAGGCACGGGGCAGATTCTTCCCTACAGACATCAGAGAGAGCATGGCCCTGCCAACACCTTGATTTTAGGCTCCAGCCTCCAAACTATGAGACAATAAACTTCTCTTGTTTTAATGCATCTTAGTTTGTGAAACTTTGTTATAGAGGCCCTGGGAAACGAAGATAAGATGTAAAACAGATGTATTCAGTCCAGTAAGCTGAGCCAAAACCCCAATCATATTTTAATACCTCATTTTCACATTGAGGACACTGAGGCTGAGATAGGGAAAGCACTTTTCATGAGGTCCTACATTTACAAATGTTCCAGACCCACTCTGCTAGCTTGTATGTGAAACATGCATTCATAAATCCCTTCCCTGGTTTACAACTGAGAATAGAAAAGGATCTCTCCAAATGAATGTCTATCTTTTTGTGCTGGTCTGAATCTGGGGTGGACCCCAGAAAAGCCATGCCCTTTGATCCTCATTCAATATTGCTGAGTGGGATCATTTTGATTGTTTCCATGAAGATGTGACCCACCCAGTTGTGGGTGGTAACTTTTGATTAGATGATTTCCATGGAAGTGTGTCTCCACCCACTGAAGGTGGAGTTGCTTGCTGGAATCCTTTAAAAGAGGAAACATTTTGGAGAGAGCCCCTTTTGGTAGAGCCACGTAAAAGACAGCAGATGCTGCCATGTTCACCATGTGCCCTTCCAGCTGAGAGAGAAATGTTGAATGTCCTTGGCCTTCTTGAACCAAGGT
Source organism: Myrmecophaga tridactyla (assembly GCA_004026745.1). NCBI lineage: Eukaryota > Metazoa > Chordata > Mammalia > Pilosa > Myrmecophagidae > Myrmecophaga > Myrmecophaga tridactyla. The sequence continues at coordinate 31,024 of PVIY010016820.1, read as the reverse complement.
ATCTTTCCCCAGATGCCTTAAATTAGACATGTCTATAGACTTGTTTTAATTGGGACATTTTCTCGGCCTTAGAACTGTAAACTAGCAACTTATTAGATTCCCCTTTTTAAAAGTCATTCCATTTCTGGTATATTGCATTCCAGCGGCTAGCAAACTAGAACATTTTTTTAAAACATTTTATTGTATAACATATATATCATATACAAAGCAAAGAAAGGAAAAAGCAATAGTTTTCAAAGCACTCTTCAACAAGTAGTTACAGGACAAATCCCAGAGTCTGTCATGGGCTACCATACTTTCATCTCAGATTTTTCCTTCTAGCTGTTGCAGAACATCGGAGGCTAGAAGGAATAAATACATTTTTTTTTTACTATCAAATAGATTTTTTTCTTTTTTATGAAAAACAACATCTATACAAAAAATCAATACATTTCAAAGCACAGCACAACAATTAGTTGTAGAGTGGATTTCAGAGCTTGGTATGGGTTACAATTCCACAATTTTAGGTTTTTACTTCTAGCTGCTCTAAGATACTGAAAACTAAAAGAAATATAATATAATGATTCAGCACTCATACTAGTTTGTTAAACCCTACCTTCTCTGTATAACTCCACCATCACCTTTGATCTTTTTACCCCACTCTTTAGGGGTATTTGGGTATGGCCATTCTAATTTTTTCATGTTGGAAGGGGCTGTCAGTAATATGGGGTAAGGAGATGGAACTAGCTGATGTTCTGGAGAGGCTGGCCCCTCTATGTTTCAGGGAATGTCCATCATTTTTAACTTGAAAGTTCAATTTTCTTTGTTTCATATGTTGTCAGAAGCATTCAATTTGGCACAATGGCTTTGCCACTTTCTGTATATCCAACTCTTCCATTAAATGCTTCTAATCATTTCTCTCTCTTTTAACTGTTTTATTATAAACTTTCTCAAATTATTTTAGAAGTTATAATTAGTTTGTTAATATTTCTTAGAAAACTTGGCTGGAAGTGAACCAGAAAGCTTGAAAAAAACAGAGCTAAAGAAATGAAGAAATGTGGTCAAGATAACCAAGTTAGCTCATTTCAGAGTCAATGACACCCAGGTCTCTTGACTCCCAGGTTAATATTCTTTCATGTCAACAAATATTTACTCAATGAATGAATAAATTGATGAATGAATGATTTTTCTTTACAGGTGCCTATAACAGAAAGAATCTATTCCCTTCATGTACTATCAGCTTCCCTACCAGTTCACCCCCAAACCAACACACAGTAAAATCCACCCCTGGCCCCCACTAACTTTATCCCTGGAAAACCTCTTCTCTGGCCCTTCCTTATTCATGACCTCAAGAATCACCTATGTGCTCAAGATATACTGATTGAGCAGAAGGCAGGGCAAATGGCAACTTAATGAAGTGTGGAATTTAGTTTGTCTTCCAGAGCAGCATGTAAATAACCAGGAATGTATGGAACAACTGCTGAGGGGGACATCAGTGACTGGACATACGGCATATACCAGTATGGACCAGGTGGGATGGCTGAGACCCCACACAGAACTGCAAGTCCTCCAAGCTGCAGAGGCAGGTGTCCCTCCCTCATGGGCACAGCAGGCTGGTTCCCCAAAGAAAAGGAAACAGACTTAACTAGTAGCGAGGGTGTAGTTCAACTAAGCTCCAATTGCAGAATTAATTAACAAATTCTGACTACTGAAAACAGGCCTCCAGCACAGATAAACCTGGAATAAGCACTAAAGGAACCAGGATTTTTGCCCCAGCAAAGAGGGGGCCGGGCTGATGGGGAAAAAAAATTTAAACAGAGGATTTTTGAGTTGGACATCACAAAATACTGTAAAAGGTCTGGACCTCAAGAAAAGGGGTACATAGAGCCTGGGGATACATAGAGCCATGGACCAACTCAAGCTCTTGATTTGCAAACCCAGGGAGCAAGGGTCCAGCTCTGACAAGACTTTTGCTTCTCTTTTACTCCTTTAACAGCTCATTAGATAAAACTGGAAGCACTCTCAGGCTCCAGAACTGCCCCAAACAAGGGCAGAACTAAGGCATATCTGAGAGACAGAGTAACTAGTCAGGTGAAAGGAGTGAATTCCTTAAAGGGCTTATCTTCCCCAAGAAATGGGGGATAGGGTCCAGCTCAAGTGGAAGCCCTCCTTCAGGGAATTCAGGCCTCAGAGGCTGGAAAACAAAATCAATCAAAGCCCCTCTACAACTGCAGCCTCTGTTCAATCAGAACCCTGGCAAGGAGAGTCTGCTGAAATTAAAGACACCACATCACTTTATGCTGGTGGACACTGCAGGCAGACTAGCACCACATGTTGGGTGGGATAAGAAAAGCACAGAGTCTAGAGGCTTCATAGGAAAGTCTGCCAACCTGCTGGGTTTTACCCTCAGGGAAAACTGAGGCTGGCTACTCTCTCCTTCTCAGACATGGGCCTGTCTGGTGTGAGAAAATCTGAGTGGGGTCTATAATATCTGAGGAGACCCACCTCAGAAAGAAGGCTCCATATAGACAGGACAAGAAACAGAAAAAAAAGAACTAAAAAATTCTAATCAGTTAAACAGAACCTATGCTAGTGGTCTAGAATAAGATAAACTGAATATCAAAGAACAGATAGAGAACAAAATCATCCAGCAAGAAAACCCAAGGTAAAAGAGTGAAAACAACCTCCAGAGTAAACTAATTAAGGAAATCAAATGGCTAGATGACAGCAAAATAATAGAGTTACACTAAGAAAATCGAAGATATGGCCCAGTCAAAGGAACAAACCAACACTCCAATTAGTAGTTGGAGCAACTAATTCAGAATGTTCAAATAGACATGGAAAATCTCATCAAAAACCAAATCAACAAGTTTAGGGAGGACATAAAGAAGACATTGAGCGAGCATAAAGAAGAACTCAAAAGTTTGAAAAACAAATCATAGAACTTATGGGAATGAAAGACACAATAGAAGAGATGAAAAAATAATGGAAACTTACATCAATAGGATTCAAGAGGCAGAAGAAATTATTAATGACTAGAAAGCTGGACATCTAAAATCCAACACACAAAAGAAAATATAGAGAAAAGAATGGGAAAATATGAGCACGGTTTCAGGTAATTGAATGTCAGCACATGAATATAGGTGTTATGGGTGTCCCAGAAGAAAAAGAAAAGGGAGTAGAAAAATTAATGGAGGAAACAATAACTGAAAATTTCCCATCTTTTATGAAAGACATAAAATTACAAATCCAAGAAATGCAGGATACCCCAAACAGAATAGATCCAAATAGACATACTCCAAGATACTTACTAATCAGATTGTCAAATGTTAAAGCAAAGAGAGAATTTTTTTTTTAATTTGCATATGGGCAGGAGGCACCAGGGATCGAACTCCAGACCTCCAGCACGGCAGGTCGGAGCTGTGCCTGCTGAGCCATGGCAGCCACCCCAAAGAGAGAATTTTGAAAGCAACAAGAGAAAAGCAAGTCATCACATACAAGGGAAGCTTGATAAGACCATGTTTGGATTTCTCAGCAGACGGAGGTTAGAAGTCAGTGGAATGATATATTTAAGATTCTAAAAGAGAAAAACTGCCAACCAAGAATTCTATATCAGGCAAAATAGTCCTTCAAAACTGAGGAGGGGATTAAAATATTTTCAGACAAACAATCACCAAGAGAATTTGAGACTAAGAGACTGGCTGTACAAGAAATACTAAAAGGAGCATTACAATCAGATAGGAAAAGACAGGAGAGAGGAGTCTGGAGAAGAGGATAGAAATGAAGACTAACAGTAAAAGTAAAAAGAGAAAAAAATTATTAGATATGACATGTAAAATCCATAAGACAAAATGGTAGAAGAAAGTACTGCCTTTATAGTAATAACATTAAATGTTAATGGATTAAACTGCCCAACCAAAAGACATAGACTGTCAGAATGGACTTAAAAAACAGGACCCATCTATATGCTATCTCCAGGAGACTCAGTTTAGACCCAAGGACAAAAATTGGTTGAAAGTGAAAGGTTGGGAAAAGATATTTCATTTAAACAACAACCAGAAAAGAATAGGGGTAGCTATATGAATATCCAACAAATTAGACTTCAGATATAAAAAAATTAAAAGAGACAAATAAGGACACTATATATTAATAAAAGGAACAATCCAACAAGAAGTCATAACAATCATAAATGTTAATGCACCAACTCAGAGTGCTCCAAAATACATGAGACAAACGTGGACAGCACTGAAGGTAGAAGTAGCCACATTTACCATAATAGTTGGAGACTTCAATTCCCTGATCTCATCAATGGATAGAACATCTAGAGAGAGGATTAAAAAGGAAACAGAGATTTTTTAATAATGCAACAAATGAACTAGACTTAACAGACACTTACAGAACATTACACCCCCAACAGAAGGACACACATTTTTCTCAAGTGCTCATGGATCATTCTCAAGGATAGACCTAGGTAACAAAGCAAGTCTCAATAAATTTTAAAAATTGAAATTATACAACACACTTTCTCAGATCATAATGAAATGAAATTAGAAATCCATAAAAGGCAGAGGGCCAGAAAGTTCACAAATATGTGGAGGCCAAACAACACACTCTTAAACAACCAATAGAACAAGGAAGAAATTATAAGAGAAATCAGTAAATATCTTGAGGCAAATGAAAATGAAATTGCAACATATCAAAATTTATGTGATACAGCAAAGGCAGTGTTGAGAGGGAAATTTATTGCCTTAAATGCCAATATTAATAAGAAGAAAGAGCAAAAATCAAGGAAGTAACTGTTCACTTGGAAGAACTAGAGAAAGAACAACAAACTAACTCAAAACTAAACAAAAGTAAAGAAATAAAGATTAGAGCAGAAATAATGACATTGAAAATATGTAAATCAAGAAAATCAACAAAAACAGAAGTTGTTTCTTTGAGAAAATCAATAAAATTGATGGACCCTTAGCTAGGTTCACTGAAAAAGAGAGAGGATGCAAATAAATAAAATCAGAAATGGAAGAGGAGACATAACCACTGACACCACAGAAATAAAGGAGGTAATGAGAGGATACTATGAGTAATTACATGCTAATAAACTAGAAACATAGATGAAAGGGACAACTTACTAGAAAGGCATGAACAACCAATATTAACTCAAGAAGAAACAGACAATCTCAACAAACCAATCACAAGTAAAGAGATTGAATCAGCCATCAAGAAGCTCCCAAAAAAGAAAAATCCAGGACCAGATGGTTTCACATGTGAATTCTACCAAGCATTCAAGAAAGAATTAGTACAAACCCTGTTTGAACTCTACAAAAAAATTGAAGAGGAAGGAAAGCTACCCAATTCATTCTGTGATGTGAACATCACCCTAATACCAAAGCCAGGCAAAGATACCAAAAGAAAAGAAAATTACAGACCAATCTCTTTAGTGAATATAGATTTAAAATTCCTCAACAAAATACTTGCAAATTGAATCCAGCAGCCCATTAAAATAATTATACTCCATAAAACCAAGTGGGATTTATTCCAGGTATACAAGGCTGTTTCAACACAAGAAAATCAATTAATGTAATGCACCACATAAATAAATCAAAGCAGAAACCACATAATCATCTCAATTGATGCAGAAAAGGCATTTGATGAAATTCAACATCCTTTCCTGATGAAGACACTCCAAAGGATAGGAATAGAAGGGAACTTCCTCAAGATGATAAAGAGAATATATGAAAAACCCACAGGTAACAGCATCCTCAGTGAGGGAAAAACTGAAAGCTTTCCCTCTAAGATAAGGAACAAGACAAGAATGCCCACTATCACCATTGTTATTCAACATTTGTTGGAAGTTCTACCCAGGGTAATTGGACAAGAAAAAGAAATAAAATGCATCCAAATTGGAATACTATATTTCAAAAGTCCTGAAAAATCTACAGCAAAGCTACTAGAGCAAATAAATGAGTACAGCAAAGTGGCAGGGTACAAAATCAACACCCCAAAATCAGTAGTGTTTCTATACACTAGTGATAAGCAATTTGAGGTGCAAATCAAGAAAAAGATTCCACTCATAATAGCAATCAAAAGAGTCAAGTATTTAGGAATAAATTTAACTAAGGATACAAATGACCTATACACAGAGAGCTACAAGAAATTGCTAAAAGAAATCATGGAAGACCTAAATAAATGGAAGGGCATACCATGTTCATGGATTGGAAGACTAAATATAGTTAAGATGTCAATTCTACCCAAATTGATTATACATTCAACGCAATATCATTAAAATCTCAACAACTCACTTTGCAGAAATACAAAAACCAATAACCAAAATTTTTTGGAAATGAAGCATGCCCTGAATAGCTAAAAATATCTTGAGAAAGAAAAATTAAGCAGAAGGTCTCACACTACCTAACTTTAAGGCATATTATGGAGCTACAGTGGTCAAAACAGAATGGTAAGAGCATAAAGATAGATATACTGACCAATGGAATCAAATTGAGTGTTCAGAAATAGCTAATTGATCTTTGATAAGGAGGTCAAGCCAACCCATCAGGGACAGAGCAGTCTCTTCATTAAATGGTGTTTGGAGAACTGGATAACCATATGTGACAGAGTGAAAGAGGATTCATATTTCACTCCCTATAGAAAAATTAACCCACGATGGATCAAAGATCTAAACATTAGAGCTAAGACCATAAAACTTTTAAGAAAATGTAGGGAAATATTTTATAAATCTTGTAATAGGAGGTGGTTTCCTAAAACTTACACACAAAGGCATGAGCATTGAAAAAAGAAATAGACAAATGGGATCTCCTCAAAATTAAACACTTTTGTGCATCAAAGAACTTTGTTAGGAAAGTAAAAAGGCAGTCTACACAATGGGAGACAATATTTGGAAACCCCAATCAGATAAGCATTTAATAACTAGAATATATAAAGAGATTCTTCAACTCAACAACAAAAAGACAAACAACCCAATTAAAAGATGGGCACAAGACATGAACAGACACTTCTCAGAAGAGGAAATACAAATGGCTAAAAGGCACATGAAAAGATGCTCAACTTCACTGACTATTAGGGAAATACAAACCAAAACCACAATGAGACATCATGTCACACCCACTAGAATGGCCATTATAAAAAAAAAGAAAAGAAAAGAAAATGACAAATACTGGAGAGGCTGTGGAGAAAGAGGCACACTTATCCACTGTCCATGGGAATGTAAAATGGTACAACTGCTATCCACAGGAAGCTAAGTATAGAATTGCCATATGATCCAGCAATCCTATTACTACGTATACATTCAGAGGAACTGAAGGCAAGTACACAAATGGACATTTGCATACCAATGATTATAGCAGCATTATTTACAATTGCCAAGAGATGAAAACAGCCCAATTTCCATTAACAGACAAGTAGCTAAACAAGATGTGGTATATGCATATGCTGGAATATTGCACAGCTGTAAGAATAAAGTCATGAAGCATATAACAACGTGGATGAACCTTGAGGACTTTATGCTGAGTGAAATTAGTCAGAAACAAAAAGTCAAATACTGTATGGTCTCACTAATATGAACTAGCATTAATGAGTGAAATTTGAGAGTTGAAGAACACCGGTTATTGGAGATAAAAATAGGGTAGAGATTGGGTAATTGGTGCTGAAGGAATACAGATTGTGCAACAGAACTGAATGTAAAAATTCAGAAATGGACAGCACAATACTACCTGATTATAGCACAATAGTATAAATACACTGAATGAAGCTGAACATGAGTATGATCGCGGGAGAAGAGCTGGGGGCACGTGTGAAACCAAAAGGAAAGATAGAGGATAAAGACTGAGATGGTATAACTTAGTAATGCTTAAAGTGGATAAAAATGGTGATGAAATGTACAAATATTAAAACGTTTTTGTATGAGGGAGAACAAATGAACATCAACATCACAAGGTGTGAAAATGGTTGGTATACAGGAAAAAGTACAATCAACGCAAGCTATGGTCTATAGTCAACAGTAACGTTGTAATATGCTTCCACTTAATGAAACAAAGGCGTTATGCCAAAACTAAATGTCAACAAGTGGGGGGCATGGAGGAGGGATATGGATTCTTTGTGGAAGAAAAGGAAATGTCTTCATATAGATTATGGTGCAAAGGCATGCCTATCTACTTAGGACGGAATGTATAATGAGCAAATAAAATTGTTTAAAAATGAACAGAGAGAAACAAGTGCTAGAGAAAATATGGAGAAAGAAATATACCTATTCACTGTTGGTAGGGAAGCTTAGAGGTGCAGCCCCTTGGAGGGCAGCGTAATGGTTCCACAGGAGGCTAGGGGTGGGGTTGCCATATGATCCGGAAACCCCATTGCTCAGTATATACTTAGAGGAAGGGAGTGTGGGGACACGAATGGACATTTGCACACTGGTATTTATGGCGTCAGTGTTCCTGATTTAAAATGGATGCAGAAGGCCTAAGGGTACAAAGATTGAGGAATGGAAGGGGAAACTGTGGTGTATACATACAATGGACTACTGAATAGGCCACAAGAAGGACTGAAGTTGTGAGGTAAGCGACTGGATGAGTGAACCTTAAGGCCTGTATGTTGAATGAAATGACCGAAACAAAAATATTATCATACCTCACCCATATGGACTAATTATGATGTACAAAACTCAGTGAACTGAAGTTGAGTGCGTGGGTTATCAGGTTGGGGATATTGTAAAGGGTCCTAGATTGTAAGCTTTTCAGCAGTCACATATATTTAGGAGTTGTAGCTGTTATTTCTAAATTCTGAGATACTGAACTGTTTGTATATAATCTAGTTGTGCCCAGAAATGTCAGGTATTTATGTGACACCTGTGACTCAGAGTTACAGTTCTGAAGCTATGAAAGTCAGCATTACCCCATATAGCAACGGTTAAAAAAGTTGAAAAAGTGATCAGACTTCGACTGGAGATATGAATGAAGTTGATCTGGATAGGACTAAGATAAATCAGAACACAGGGTAAAGGATGCTATAGTCCATATTTGAAAACCTCAACTTCTGTGTGACACTGAAGGAAGAGATGTTTATTGGGTGCAAAATTCATATTTTGAATAGTGTATTATGTAATTTAACTTACATGGTCAGTTTAGTTGAACATCATAAGCACATGGAATCTTAAATAGGGTGTGAGATCTTATTGGTTTGTACAGGTTAGTGTGATGCCCTAATATATCCCAGAGTAATTTGGGCAAAGAATATAAAATTATTTGCAAAGTCCCCTTGGGGGACAGGGGAGAAAGGCAGAAATATTCAACTTCACCATTTGGAGAATTCCTGATATTCTCACAAGCAGTGGGGACAACAAAATCAATGAGCCAAGCCCTTTATCTTGGGTTTGCCCTTATGAAACTTATTCCTGCAAAAGAGAAGCAAAGCCTACTTATAATTATGCCTAAGACTCACCCTCAGCGGCTCAGATGTAGCCTCTCTCTCTAAGACAATTTGGCAGGTGAATTCACTGCCCTCCCCCTCTATGTGGGACATGACTCCCAGGGGTGTAAATATCCCTGACAATGTGGGACAGAAATCCCGAGTAACACCAGGACCTGGCATCATGGGATTGAGAAAGCCTTCCTGACCAAAATGGGGAAGAGAGAAATGAGGCAAAATAAAGGTTCAGTGGCTGAGACATTTTGAACAGAGTCAAGAGGTTATCCTGGAGGTTATTCTCATGCATTATATAGATATCCCTTTTTAGTTTATGGCATATTGGTGTGGCTGAGGAAAGTACTTGAAACTGTTGAGCTGTGTTCCAGTATCCTTAATTCTTGGGGATGATAGTATAAAGATGTAACTTTTATAATTTGACTGTGTGATTGTGAAAACTTTGTTCCTGGTGCTCCTTTTATCCAGGTTATGGACAGATGAGTAAAAAATACATATATATGGACAAAAAATAAATAAATAATAAGGGGAATAAAGGGTAAAAATTAGGTAGATTGAAATGCTGGTTGTCTATGAGAGGGGAGAGGTAAGGGATATGGCATGTACGAGTTTTTTCTCTTTTCATTTCCTTTTCTGTAGTGATGCAAATGTTCTAAAAATGATCATGGTGATGAATATACAACCATGAGATAATGTAAGCCATTGATTTTACATCATGTATGGAATGCACGTGTGAAAATTTCTCAATAAAAATATTTTTAACGAAAGAATCACCCATGTGCCAATAATCCTCAAATATATGATGTTCCCCAGACAAAATTTCTCTTGGCAACTGTGTATGGGATGTGCCATGGGTATTGCACAGGCACCTCACACTCAACACATCTAAAACTAAGCTCATGTTATTGCCCCCAAACCTGCTCTTTCTCCAGAGTCCTCCATCTCAGTAAATGGCTGTACCTCAATTCCAGAGTAAAGCATGAGTCATGCTCTACATTCTCCCTCTCCTCTCCCCAGTTTCAATGTATCTGTCTTGTTATTCTCGATCCTAAATAATTCTTCAATCTCAGTCTCCTCAACGGGCCACCATCCCAAGTCTAGACTACCGCAATAGCCTCCTAACAGTCTCCATGACATCATTGTTCCCATTCTCACCTCCCCGAGAGCCCCAAGTCCATTTCGCATACCATGGCCAAAGTGGTTCTTCTTAAAATGCAGAACTTATTCCTAGTTGTGGAATTCTCCAGGGGCCGCCCTTTGCCCAGAGATAAAATCCAAACTTCTGTGAAGTCCTATATGATCTAACCCCTGCCGAGCTCACCAGCCTCATTCCCCACATCTATTACCTCACTGCCCCTCCAGTAACCCTCCCACCATGCTGGCCTTCCATGGTTGCTTGAACATACCTTACTTCTTTCCATTGCACAGAATTCACACAGCCTTCCTACTTTGTGGAGAAACTTCTCCTAGCATTTCCCAACCCTAATCCCTATTCACCTTCCAAAGTTCAGCTCCAATTTCAGAAGATTGCCCCAACCACCAAGTCAGGAGATGCTGTTGGTTTCTTACCTGGCTTCACCTCCCTCTGAGAAGTGACACACAAAGCACACAGTCTTCTTGAGATCCTCTTTTCTTGTCTCAGGAGCACTGGTCTCTCCTAAATACCTCTTACTTATCTGGCCCTCCCTCTCAGTCCTTCCAACAACCCACCTTCCTTTCCACACTCCTTAATTGTGTGTTCCCTGGGGCTCTGCCCTCAATCCTCTTTCCTCATCACTCAATACACCATTATTGCCCTACTTCATGCCCTCCTATGATTTCAACCACTTCCAGAGTCTGATGGCTCCAAAATCTGCATCTCTCACTGGAGATTCCTATTTCCAACTGTCTACTGAATATCACCTACATGTTCTGTTGGCACTCAAAGTCAACATTACCTCCCCAGTACCACTACTGCCCCAAGAACATCAGCAAAGCTTCCCAGCCTCACTCCCACCACTCCATGGTCCACTGGAGTGCCCTGTGCATTATATTCCCTGGCAGTATTTCCATCTAGATCCTTATCTGAGTCAAATCTACTCCACTTATGCTTGCCTTCTTCCTTTTTCCAAATTTGCATGTATTGTCGTTCATTATTGACTTAACTAAAGTGTATGCTCAATAAAGTTAGAAAGAGTGCTTTCTGCCTTCTAACCCCATTTGCTGTCAAGCACATAATTGAAAATGTTGATCTAACAGAAAAGTTACAAGAACAACCCAATGAATTCAAGAGTATCCTTCACCAAAAATGGTGATTATTTTGCCATGTTTGATTCGCCTCCTTTCTCTACTTCGTATTACAATTATTATTGCTGAATCATTTGTAATATGCAGATATTATAGCCTTTTACTCCTAAATACCTCAGCAGCTATCTCCTAAGAACAAGGACATTCCTTTTCCTTATCAAACTCAAGAAATTTAATGCCTTATTATTTGCCAATTAGCCCAAAAATATTCCTTAGAGCAACCATAAATGCATTGCATTTAGCTGTCAGATATTTTTAAATCTATTTAATCTGGGACCATTGCTCAGCCTTTCTTTATCTTCTATAACATCAATCATGAAATAAACTGGCATGAGATTTCTGGTGTGCTGCATGGAGAAGGCTTCACATGACTCACATAGAAGTGGCAAAAGTGACAAAAATGACTAATCTGCATCTGATCATGAGAAAACATCAAACATAGCCAAATTAAGTGATGCTCTATAAACCAGCTGAACTGTCCTTCTTTCAAACACATCCACCTCCTTCCCACCAAAGGGCCTTCAGTTGCTCTTGCTGTTCTAAGAATACTTTCTCAATATCATTCATGACTGTGCTCATGATTCATGAGCACAAATCATTTCCTTAGAGCTTTCAAAGCTGTCCCTACCTGCTCCACCCAAAGTGGCCTCTACCCTTCACCCCATGCAATTTCTCTCCTGTTATCCTGTTTTATGTTCTTTCCAAAGCATTTGCCACCACATGAAATTCTCTTGTTTATCTATTTATTTAATTTTTTTGCCACTAGAATATGACTATTATGAGAGTGGGACTTTATATAAAATGGATCCATTTCATAGTTGCCAAAGGGAAAAATCTCTGTGTTTTGGGTGCCTATCAGAATGTCAAATGGGTGAGTAAGACAATGTATGATTCCGTTAAGCAGCTATTTATGGCTCATATTTCTGCCTAAGTTCTCAGTATTTTTTACTCTGAGCATTCACAAGATTTCGACATCAAGACTTCCTTTTTGATATTCTCCACTACTATCCATTTCTTTGACTCTAAAGAAGAAGAGATGCAGGGAAATGTGATAAATATAGTGAGGTCTTAAAATGGTTCCCCTTTGCACTGGCACTGAGGTTAGGTTAGTCATAATGATGACTTCATTATGCTGAAAAATACATTTCTGTACAAAGTTAATGAGGAAGATTAAGGAAGGAAAGTGCAAGGACAAATTCAGCTTAAAAAAAGGTATTCATTTCAGAAACCCAAAAATATAAGTTGGATATTTACTTTTAAAATTAATATTTTAAATATTTTATTCAAGCAATATCTAAACATGGACATATAGGAAACTTATTCAATGGCTGTGCTGGCACCAGTAAGCAAAATGGTGCAGGCTGTGGTCCACTTCGGTGATGCCTTTGAAATTCTCTGCCTTAGATCAAAGTAACTGAAGCCCCAATTTCAAAGGAAAAATTTGGAAGCAAAACAAAGGGGGAAAAAAAAAGGAAGCAAATAATTCCTGGCTCCAGCAAATGTTACTCCCTTTTTCAAATAAATTTTCTTTTTAAAAGTTGCCCTTGAAAATAAAGAAAAGCAAGTGTTTATAATTCATCAACTTAACTCAAGTACATACCTAGGAGCCTTCACTTATTGTTTGAAATATACTACACATTACATTTGGCGACACTAAGTAAATACACACATAATCTTGTAAAAATACGCAAAGAAACACTCGCTTTCTGTTTGGTGTTCAAAAAAGTTCTCTTCTACCTGTTCTTTGAATGCTTTATCCCAAGTTACTTTCTAAAGCCAGGTGATCAAAAAATAGTTACCAAGAGAAATTAATGTTGACCTAAACATTACTAAGAGATACCAATAGTTACCAAGAGAAACTAAATGGGATGATAAAGTTGGATGTATAAATGAATGAACTGATCCATTATATTTTTAAACCTTTTATTTTGAAATTTTAGACTTACAGAAAAGTTGGAAAAATAAAACAGAGTTTCTGCATATCCTTTACCTACCTTTCTCTGCTAACAACTTACATTAACCAAGGTATATTTATTAAAACCAGGAAATTAACACTGTCACAGTAGTACTGCCTAAACTACAGACCTTATTAAGATTGCAACAGTTTTTCCTCTAACATGCTTTCTTTGGTCTAGGAACCAGTTTGGACTCCTACATGGAGGTAGTTCACACATCACCTTAACGTCCCCTAGTTTGTGACTTTTCTTCATCTTTCCTGATTATTCATGACCTTGACACATTGTAAAGTACTGGCCAGTTCTTTTGTAGAATGTTTTTCAAGGTGGATTTGTTTAATGTTTTCTTGTGATTAGGTTGCCATAATTTACTTTTGATATTATAAAGATAAAGGCTTTCTTCCCATTAAAGCCGGGGGGGGGGGGAACTATTATATTATCCAATTCAATTCCTACCAATAGAGTGTACCTTCTAGGATATTGTCCACTTTATAATTTTGTGGTTTAAAGATGTTTATTCCCATGAGCAAAGGGAGTAAGTCATCTCTTAACCTTTACAGCCATATCCCAAATATTGTATTTTTTTCACTTAACCAAGTTTTTACATTTAGCTCTTTTAATAATGTTTGCCTGATCTATCAAGTACTCACAGAGGTTTGTTTTAAAAGGAAGTCCTACTTTAGTTGTGAATCTATTTCGCCCTACAGACTTTTGCTTCTGTCAAGTTTTGTTTTATACATTTTGAGGCCATGTTATTGGGAGCGTACACATTTAAAATTGTTACAACTTCCTGATGAGTGGAAACTGTTATTATGTAGTGACTTTCTTTACCTCTAATAATGCTTTTTTGCCTTAAAAGTATTTTATATAATATTAGTATAGCTAATCAGTTTCCCTTAGTTTGTTATTTGCCTGGTAAATCTTTTTATACACTTTTGCTTTCAACATATCCATATCCTTTAGTTTAGATACCTCTATCATAAATAGCATATATGTGGGTTTTTTAAATCCATGTGATGATTTGTGTCTTTTAATGGATCATTTATATTTAGTCCATATGTATTTATTGTATTACTGATATATTTGTGTTTTCTTTTTTTCTGTTTTTCCTGTTTCTTTTTCTCCCTCTTCTGGCCTTTTTTTTTGGAGGGGGGTAGTTATGTTTTATCTTTATATAATAGCAACTCTTCTGACTTGAATTCATATGAAGACATGTTTTAGAATCAGAACCTTTCTTAAATTTGATTTTGACAAAATGGAGGCAGAGAGAGACAGAACACAGAACCAGAAGAGTTCTTTAAAAGGTACAAAGCATGAAATAAAAGAGAAAAGAGACTTGATCTCCTTCATAATGACCCAGGACCAGCTCTTAACTGGTTGCTTTGAGCAACCTAGAGCTGTTGATAGACTGTACTGCTAGTTATATTTCCTTCTCATAACAACCCATCACACAGTTATTCTAATTCATCCGTTTTTACAAAGAGTAAAGAAACTTGCCCAATGATGGTAACTACTGGAGCCATAATTTTGATGTGGGGCCTCTAGATGTGTGAAAACAATGACATAAGCTGCCTCAGGTTTATGTCCTTCCTTTCAGCCTCTAACTCCAAACCCAAGCATTTTCCACTAAACAATTGCTATAGCCTTTTGCTAATTGGTTTTACTACTTTATAATTCAGCAGTATTTTCCAGCTCCCAGACCTCATGACAAAGTTATATTGTCTTGCTCAAATTTATATTTTATTTCTTCAAATCATGTCTTCCCTCTCCCATGCTTGAGCTGTTCCACTTCAATTCACTTAATATTGCTCTTATTACTAGTCATATTTTTCTAGTCTTAGTAAAGCTCAGTGGTATGGTTTGATTGTAGATATGATTATAGGTGGACCCAACTTATGAAAAGTTCAACACTAAATTAGATTCATGAAGTTAACCAGAGAATTACCATACGACTCAGCAATCCCATCTCTACCAAAAAAATCTGAAAGCAAGGATGGTGGTAGTGGTTTCAATATGATACCAGATCCAGGGTTGGATGTTTAACCCAAACCAAGCCAGCAAGGATTTCGTGTGTGCACGCGTGTGCTTAGCATACCTGAGCCCTGAAAGTACCCAGTGTCAAAACGACTCCCGGGAGTAAATGAGCAAATAGATCCCAGGAAAAGTAAGTTGTTAACGTTTCTTGAGTGACTGGCCACGAAAAGGCCAGCCACTTTATTCGGGGCTGGTATTTATCTTACCATATCAGATTTGGGAGAGAATGCTTTAGTAGCTAAGCACAGTAAGTTAAATGAAGGAATTATTTGCTCCTTAGAGAGGAGGGCAGGGAGGGGGGCTGCAGGACCAGGCACATTGTCTTTCAAATGTAATCAATTTAAGTGCTCAGAGAAGCAGCGTGCCTTCCTTAAAATTCGGACACCCTTTGCAAACTCATTTCCTGTCTCTAATTTCCTAAAACTAACCGCGGCTGACCGTTCTAGCCCACTTCCAACGGAGGGACATATCGGCTATAATTCTATCAACCTGTTCAAAAAGAAAAGTTTGCTTCTCCCTAGTCTAACAAGGGGCGCCCGTGCCCGCCCTGGAGGTCGTCTGCCCCTGGATCCGCCCGGGCCTTCGTGGGCCGAATCTGATCTTTCGGTGTTTAGCCGGAGGCAGCGGCCCACTCCCCGCGCGCGGCCGGCGCAGGAACTGTACCTCGGGCGAGGGCCGGCAGGCGCCGAGAGCGGCGTCGCGGGTGCCTCTGATGAGCCTGGAGCGGCAGGAGGAGCCCGAGTTGGAACAGGAGGAGCCCCCGCCGTCCCCGCTCATCCCGGCCGGAGTCCGCGGCGCTCGCACAGCCGCCTGCCGAGGCACAGCGCGTAGACCCGTGCGCGAGGAGCTGCTGGACTTGGGGTGGCAGGTGCGGTGAACTCCGACCCAAGCTGGAGTGCACCCTACGCGGGGAAGGCGAGGCGGGCGCAACTCGGGGAGCCCGATCGGAGCTGGGGGCAGGGGCTGGGAGCTGGGAGTCGGCGATGCGCAGCTTGGCGCCGTCTCCTGGGCAACGCGTCCTCACCCGGGAGGCGGGGGAGTCCTGGAGCGGCCGCGCTCCCTGGAATCCGACCAAACTGCGGCCAAGTGGGGCTGCTGGACAGCCCTCTGCCACCGAGACGCGCCCTGGGGCGTGAGCGGGACTCTCATCCTCTCCAGACTCTCCTCTCGCCCAGGACAGCTGCCTAGAGGCGAATCCACCACATTGTAGTTTGGGCCTCACGGTGAGCGCAATTCCAGATCCGGTCCTTATGTCGGGGACAGGTGACAGCGAGCGGTAAATGTTAGCTGTGCTGGGCGCTCGAGGTACAGGCGCTTGCTAACAGTCGCTTCTGCGAGCTTCAGGGCCGGCTTCCTGGGCGCAGAACCTGTGCACCTGCCCAGGGCCCCGCACTCAGAAGGGCCCTGCTCTCGGTTTAATTCTGTGCTGTGTTCTTCGATAGAACACAGAGAGGTTTATTACAACTAATTGGCTCACTCAACCGTCCCAATTGGGGCAGGCCACGGGCTGCAAACTCTGATAAAGGCAGTACTGAAGATGTTGAAGTATTGAATCCGAATTCCTTAAGGGAAGCTGGCAGACTGGAGTTGATGATGTCTGAGGCAGAAATTCTTTTGATCCTGGAAGCCTCTGTGCTTGCTTTTTTTTTTTTTTCTTTTTAACTGTTTTTAATGTATAACATATATACAAAGCAAAGAAAGAAAAAAGCAATAGTTTTCAAAGCACTCTTTAACAAGTAGTTATAGGACAGATCCCAGAGTTTGTCATGAGCTACCATACCATCCTGTCAGATTTTTCCTTCTAGCTGAGGCTGGGAGGAATACTTTTTTTTATCATCACAATCGACTTTTTTGTGTGTATGAAAGTAACATATATACAAAGAAGCAATAAATTTCAAAGCACAGCACAACATAGTTGTAGAACAGATTTCAAAGTTTGGTATGGGTTACAAATCCGCAATTTTAGGTTTTTACTTCTAGCTGCTCTAAGATACTGGAGACTAAAAGAAATACCAGTTTAATGATTCAGCAATCATGTTTGTTTGTCAAACCCTACCTTCTCTGTATACCCACTCTTTAGGGGTATTTGGGCTATGGCCATTCTAATTTTTTCATGTTGGAAGGGGCTGTCAACAATATGGGGTAGGGAGATGAAACTAGCTGATGTTCTTGAGAGGCTGGGCCCTTCAGGACTTATCTGGTCCAGGGACCCATCTGGAGGTTGTAGGTTCTGAAAAGTTACCCTGGTGCATGGAACCTTTATAGAATCTTATATAATGCCCTAAGTGTTCTTTAAGATTGGTAGGAATGGTTTTGGTTGATGTTTGGCAAGTTATGATAGGTAGAAATGTCTGTGTGCTGTGCTTAAAGTCAGGAGTGCGCTAAACTTAAATATAATCAGGAGGTGGCAGCTATTCTTGGACTCTCTCTCCAGTCACCCTGCGGTCCTCCATTGTCTCTGGGGAGTTCTTGGCCTTGACAATGGTTTTTTATTTTACAGTAACATTGTCACATATGCAATCCAAAATCATCTTAAAGCTCTCACTTGCAATGGCATTAAAAAAAAAAAGTCCTTAATTGCATCTAAGACTTTCTGAAATATCTTATTAATTGTGAATTTTGGAACCCACATGTTTTCAAATTGCAGTTTTTCTTTCTGTGGAATCACTGCAAACTTGCTAAATTGCTAGTGAACCAACTCTGCCAGGGAAAAACAAACGTTGATGAAAACTCAAGATACTGGAAGAGAAACAACCCAAGAGAGCCCCTCTTTATCAACTCTACATCAATTGTTTTAGAATTCCATTTCATAAAGGCTAACTTCTGGTCACTTCAGTTAACCTTGCACCTCTTGTTTATGAGAACAAAAGATATGAATTCTCAGTCTTTAAATGTTGGTGTTAAACAACACATGTAAAGCAATATGCTTCTGTGGTAAATGGGAGCAGAAAAAGTTCGTGGCCTGGGTGCTACTTGGGTACCTTCAGACTTTCTGAACTATCAAGACATGAGCCAATTGACTCTTCAAGGAAGCATCTGATGTCCAGTCCAGGGAATTGAATGGGAGGGCTCTGAGGTCTGGGTGTGGGTTTGAGATGGACCCTGTGGGGACCAGAATTTGGATCTGCTCGGACTATGGTGGTAGAACATTCCAGGCTGGAACGTG
Organism: Myrmecophaga tridactyla; assembly: GCA_004026745.1. Lineage (NCBI taxonomy): Eukaryota > Metazoa > Chordata > Mammalia > Pilosa > Myrmecophagidae > Myrmecophaga > Myrmecophaga tridactyla. The sequence continues at coordinate 12,172 of PVIY010016820.1, read as the reverse complement.
GGGAATTAAGGGCATGATGGTAGTTTAAGCAAGGGAGGAATGTAAAAACGTACAAAGCATATTCCTGTCCCGGGACAGTGAGCAAAACTCTGTGTATGGGCAATATATTTTGAACTACAGAACCTTGGTACAGACGCCTATTTTTCTTTATAATGACAGCAGAGACAGGAAGCTGCTAGCTGTGTGATCACCGTGTGCACATCACATAGCTGTTTTTCTTTTTTCTTTTTTTTTTTTTTGGAGAGGGATGATATGTTCCTAATCAGATTAGGGACAGGCTGAGTTTGGACCACGTTGTATGGGAAATCATAAACTGGTCAAGTTTTAAGAATGTTATAAATGCTGCACCCAAAGGATCATGACTGGGTTGCAGTAAGTAGGCTACGTTGGCAGGACATAGAGAGAAGGCCCTCAGGTGGATGTCATAACAAGCCAGGTGAGAGCTGGAGCCAAAGAAATGGAAATGGTAATAGAGACAAATGGAAAGATTTGGCAGTGTAATCAACCAGAGTCTGAGTTTAGAAGACTGCCACAGTTGCTTTCTCAAGCTGGGGCTTTTGATTAACACTTGAAAGCTTATCACTGAAACCACGTGTCCTATGACATTTTAGTTCTCTAAAGATTCTTTAAAAGAGACTGCTTAATGTAAATATTTTCCTAAATAGCTGAACAAAATGTTGTCAGGGGCTGCAAACAATTCCTTTAGTCATTTAACTAAGGATACTCGGTGAAATATCTACCCCTGCCCCCTTCCATTGCTATCATAAATACCAAAGCATTTAAAGGTTTTTAGAGCCATTCTCAGACCTTTCTTAGATTGCTTTGATCCCTCTAATAAATGAGTCCTTCTTTGCTAATGATTTTAGTTTTATCAATTCATTCTCAAATAATTCCTCTGTTCCTCATTTATATTATCGCAAACATACAGCTAGTCATGAAACAATTTATCAATGTCGCTTCAAAAGATCTTCATAAATTTGCATTTCGCTTGATTTGTTTTTTGTTTGTGTGTGTGTGCACATGTGTGTGTGTGTGTGTGTTTTACATGGGCAGGCTCCAGGAATCGAACCCGGGTCTCTGGCATTTCACTTAATTTTAAGGTCCGCTTTTCTTTCTTTCTTTTCCCCATACATCCCATTGTTTCCACCAAAAATAAACGTGATCCATTTTATAACTTTACTATATGCTAAACTTACAGAACTATTGAGCGCTCACTTTATGAAAAATGACCAAGACCAGTCTTTTTCTGTTTAAAAGCAAAACCTTTCATATCAAAAATAGTTTAGCTGGGCAAATATAAGGTTCTAAAAAACATCCATGATACATATATTTTCTGAACCCGTATGATCTTTCTTTGACTATAAATTCAATACACGTTAATTCAATCTTAATCTTCATTTCCTCAACTAGTCAAAATATTTGTTGTACATAATGCTGTCCTTTGTGACTTAACTGAAGCAATCTTTCAGTTGTAAAACTGCAAGTTTAAAATAACCTAATACTTTAGAGAAAACTTAGAGAGATAAGTGAGCAATCAATATTAGCATTTTCCTGTACCAATGGGAGAGAACACTTTTTGGCAAATGGTCAGAAGAAACCTCTCACCGTGTATCCCATTATAGAGAAAGGACCAACCAAGCAGGAGGTTTATGGAGGGTCTTGGATGAAGCAAGAGCCCCAAGGGCTGTCTTTGATTCTTCTTTCCTCCACCCTCTTGCAGCTAATTTTATTGCCAAAGTCTTTCCCTTTGGAGTTCACCTAGAAGAGCTCGAATCAGGGGTTCTTAAGGACATCTTAAGGTAGTGAGGAGGCTCTTAGGATCTTGGGGTTGAAGCAGGACTGGGAGGGAAATGTGCTACATGAGGAGATGGTCTCACCTGGTCTCACAGGGCTCTGGACACATATTGTCTCCACAGAGTTGGTCCCTCTTTGAGGCACCCCCATGTCAGTCAGTCATTGGCAAGAGGAGAAGGGTGCAGCCATTAGCAGCCAATGCTCACAGCCGTTGAGGAGAAAGGGAATATCCCAACTAAAGAAGGGGGGGTAAGAAAGGGTACCAAGTAACTTAAACATAGAATTACCATATAACCTGGCAATTCCACCCGTGGGTTTCTGCCCCAAAGAACTGAAAGCAGGAACTCAAACAGATATTGTTCACCGATATTCATAGCAGCATTATTCACAACAGCCAAAATGTGGACGCAACCCAGGTGAACATTGACAGATGACTGGACAGAGTGTGGTACATCCTTACTCAATGGAATATTATTCAACTGTAAAAAGTAATGAAGTTCTGACACATCCTACAACATGGATGAACTTGAAAAGATAATGTAGAGTGTTATCATACAAACATAAAAGGACAAATATCATATGATTCCAGTTACATGAAATATCTAGAATCAGCAAATTCATAGAAACAGAAAGTAAATTAAAAATTGACAGAGGCCAGGGCTGCGGAATGGGGAGTTACTGCTTAATGGGTACAGAGTTTCTGTTTAGAGTGATGAAAAAGTCTGGTGCTATAAGGTGGTGAGAGTAGAAGAACTTTGCAAAATTAATTGGTGCCACTGAATTGTACACTTGAAGATGGTTAAAATGAAAAGGGCACCAAGATCTTTAACTGCATACCTCCACCTCAGAAGTAAATTCTTCAGGCCTTCCATCCTTTCTCAGTTCTTGCTATAAGTGTTTAGAATATATCTTAAACACTTTTTAAATCTGGGATTTTACACAAGTCTGCTTCTAATCCATCTTCAAGCCATGGCAAAAATCATTTTTCTGAAACCCAAGTCTAATCAGGTCATTCCCCTCTTCTAAAACGTTCAATAAACCCCATTTCTTTATACAAAAAGGACCGTCTTAAGGCATTTAAATACCTGCCATGTGCCTGTTTTTTCATGATTTACATAGGTTATTATTTTTGTTCTTCATGTTAATGCCTCAGATATAAAAAGTAAAGACCAGAGAGGAAGCTTGCTCGTGTCCACACATAATGGCAGTACAGGTATTTCAAGTAGGTTCTCTCAGCCTCCAAATTCTCTTCTCTTTTTGCTGTCAGTGTTATCTAACCGTCAGCATTTCTCTAATGTTGGACCCATCCACACTACCTGCCTTGTTTCCCCTTCACAACCTGTACTATAGTCCAGGCTTCAACACAGTATGGATCAGTTCGTGCACTGCACAAGGCCACCACCCCTAAGGGATGCCATCAACTGCAAAGACATTTTTTTTTTACTTTGAAATTTCTTTATATTTTTGTTGGTTTTTTTTAATGATGCCAATATATTTTATTTGCCTTTCACAAGGATTGGAAAACACTTATCTTGCCATGATTGCCAAGCAAATCAGTGATAAAATGGTTATTCAACTCCTGGTGTACAGATTCCTAAAACAATGTAGCCACCTAATCATTTGAGTCCTCCAGGATATTTCTTAAATACGTATATTGGTCAATTTAAGTAGCAATATAATTTTACTATCACTCTTTTTTTATAAACATTTTTTATTGTGAAATATAACATATAAACAAAAAAGCAATAAATTTCCAAGTACATTTTAACAAGTAGTTAATAGAACAGATTCTAAAAATAGAACAGATTTTAAAGTTTGGCATGGGTTATAGTTCCACAATTTTTTGTTTTTCCTTCTAGCTGCTCCAGGACACAGAAATATCAATATAATGATTCAGAAGTCATACTCATTTGTTAAATCCTATCTTCTCTGTTATACTCCTCTTTCTCTTTAAATAGCATATATACATAAAAGTAAGAAATTTCAAAGTACATGGCAACAATTAGTTGTAGAACAGATTTTAGAGTTTGGTATGGGTTACAAATCTACAATTTTAGATTTTTACTTCTAGCTGCTCTAAGGTACTGGAGACTAAAAGAAATATCAATATAATGATTCAGCACTCATTCTCATTTGTTAAACCTGACCTTCTCTGTATAACTCCACCATCACCTTTGGTATTTCTCCCACTCTCTAAGGGTATTTGGTATATGCCCATTCTAACTTTCCATGTTGGGAGGGGCTTTTAATATGAGATAGGGGGATAGAACTAGTTGAGGTCTGGACAGGCTGACCCCTCAAGTTTTCAGGACTTATTTGGTCCAGGGACCCATATAGAGGTTGTAGGGTTCTGGAAAATTACCCAACTGCATGGAACCTTTGTAGAATCTTATATAATGCCCTAGGTGTTCTTTAGGATTGGCAGTAATAGCTTTAGTTGGAGGTGGGCAAGTTATAATAAGTAGCAATGTCTAACTGAAGCACGTGTAAGAGTGACCTCCAGTGTAGCCTCTCAATTCTATCTGAACTCCCTCAGCCACTGACACCTTATTCGTTGCACCTCTTTTCCTCCTTTTGGTCAGGATGGCATTGTTGACCCCATGGTGCTAGGGCCAGGCTCATCCTTAGGAGTCATCTCCCAGACTGCCAGGGAGACGTTCATCCCTGGATGTCACGTCCCATGTAGAGGGGAGGGCAATGGTTTCACTTATAGAGTTGCGCTTAGAGAGAGAAAGGCCACATCTGAGCAACAAAAGAAGTCCTCTGAAGTAACTCTTAGGGATACCTATAGGTAGGAAAAGCTTCACCGCTACATACATAAGCTTCATAAGAGCAAGCCTCAAGATCAAGGGCTTAACCTATTGACCTGGGTGATAGGGACACAGTGTGTTGGCACAGTATTCGGGGTTTCCCTGGTGGTAAAGTTTAATAGTTCCATAATTTTTCTCCCATTCCTCAAGGGACTTTGCCAATAATTTTTGATTATCTGCTTAATATACTCTGGGATGTATACAGGCATTACACTAAGCTTTACAGGATTAAAGGCTCTCATTTTTATTCTTGGCTCTCTGTGTTTGGATTGCTTAAATGACATATACAGACAGGTTGAATTAGATTTTGTGCTACACAAAACCTAGTTTCTGGACATAATAAAACTATCTTCCTTTGGTCTTAAAGGGAGTAGGTAAAGTTCTAAAATTCAGTCAATGTCTTCCTAACCCCTGTATTCTGAATTACTTCAATCCCGACCTGATCAACTTCATCCTTATCTCTAAATATCAGGTAATACATACATAAAACAGCCCCTCAAAATCCAGAAATAATTATCACTGTGGACTAAATGTGACTGCTATAAGAGCTTACAATTTTTGTCCCAGTTTTCTTAAGTATTTTCTAAATGAGATCATGCAATATTTGCTCTTTTGTTTCTGGTTTATTTTACTTCACCAAATGTCCCACAGCTTCATTCGCATTGTTGCATGCCTCACAACTTCATTCCTTTTTTTGTAGCTGCACCGTGCTTGATCATATGTTTACAGCATCGTTCTCCAATGTACTTCTCAGTCAGTGCATCTTTCAGCCACCTCTATCTACTGGGCCTCAGGTATAATGTCCAAAGTCAACAGTCCATCAACACTCTCAATTTTAGATAATTTCATTGTTCCCAAGAGAAAGATAGCCAATAAACACACCTTCACAATATAGAAAATCCAAACCTCCCCCTAACTCTTGTCCCTACCCCCATCATGTACCCCTGGTATTGCTGTGGTACTATTTATATTTCCCTGTTAAACATGGCCCATAGCATGCAATAGAATTTCCCCCCATGCCCCCAAATTATACGCTCTTTGTACAAGATTCATATCTTTGCAGTAGTTCATTCAAGAACTTATTTATATTTGTAGTGTTAATTGGTGGGACACATAAGTTTTCACAACCCCTTTCAATCATGTTCACTTTCAATATATACTATTGACCTATACTATTATTTATAGGTCCACTAGTGAACTGCCTTCACTTCTATCTATTCCCTTACATGTAAGTTCAACTTCCTTAGCTAACTGTTCACCCATCTCAAGCTTCTGTGTATCTCTAAGTCCCTACATTCTATATTTTAAGCTTCTGATTTTACATTTACCATGGTCATAAAACTGGAATCATACAGTATCTATTCTTTTGTTTCTGGCTTATTTCACTCAGCATTATGTCCTCAAGACTCAACCATCTTGTCATGTGCTTCAGGATGTCATTTTGTCTTACTGCTGCATAATATTCCATTGTATGTGTATACCACATTTTATTAATACACTCATCTGCTGATGAGCACTTGGATTCTTTCCATCTTTTGACGATTGTAAATAGTGCTATGAACATCGGTGTGCAAATCTCTGTTTGTGTCACTGCTTTCAGCTCTTCTGGGTATATACTGAGCAGTGGTATTGCAGAGTCATGGGACAACTCAGTATTTAGTTTTCTGAGGAAACGCCAGACTGTCTTCCATAGTGGCTGTACCATTATACATTCCCACCAGCAGTGCATAAGTGTCCCAATTTCTTCACATCCTCTCCAACATTTGTCATTTCCTGTTTATTTAATAGCTGCCATTCTTATAGGTGTGAAGCAGTATCTCATTGTAGTCTTGATCTGCACTTCCCTTATAGCTAATGAGAATGAGCATCTCTTCATGTGCTTTTTAGTCATCTGCATTTGCTCTGCAGTAAAATGTCTATTCATATCTTTAGCCTGCTTTATAATGGGGTTGCTTGTTCTTTTGTTGTTGAGTTGTATGATTTCTTTATGTATAGAGAATATCAAACCTTTATCTGATGTGTGGTTTCCAAATGTTTTCTCTCATTGAGTTGGCTGCCTCTTCACCTTTTTTGACAGTCTTTTGAGGCACAAAAGCATTTGATTTTAAGGAGTTCCCATTTATCTATTTTTTCTTTTGTTGCTTGTGCTTTGGGTGTAAAATTTAGGAAGCTACCCACTATTACTAGGTCTTGAAGATGTCTCCCTACATTTTCTTCTAGAGGTTTTATGGCACTGGTTCTTATATTAATGTGTTTGATCCAATTTGCCTTAATTTTTGTATAGGGTTTAAGGTAAGGGTCCTCTTTCATTCTTTGGGTTATTCCAAAAGATAACCACTTCTCCCATGCCCATTTATTGAAAAGACTATTTTGTCCCAGTTCCGTGGATTTGGGGGCCTTGTCGAAGATCAGTTTACCATAGATTTGGTGGTCTATTTCTGTGCTCTCGATTCTATTCCATTGGTCAATACTTCTATTGTTGTGTCAGTACCATGCTGTTTTGCCCACTGTGTCTTTCTAATATGTTTTAAAATTGGGGAGTGTTAATCATCCCAATTTATTCTTCTTTACTAAGATGCTTTTAGCTATTTGGGGTCTCTTTCCCTTCCAGATGAATTTGGTAACTAGCTTTTCCCAGTCTTCAAAGTAGGTTGTTGGGATTTTGATTGGTACTGCATTGTAGATCAATTTCGGTAGAACTGATATCTTAACTACATTTAACCTTTCTATCCGTGAGCCAGGAATGTCTTCCCACCTATTTAGATCTTGCTTGATTTCTTTTAGCAATGTTATGTAATTCGCTGTGTACAAGTCCTTTACATCCCTAGTTAAGTTCATTCCTAGATACTTGATTCTTTTAGTTGCTATTTTTGAACAGAATATTCTCCTTAATTGACTCCTCAGTTAGGTCAGTGCTTGTGTACAGAAACATTACTGATTTTTGCACATAATTTTATAACCTGCCACCTTGCTGAATTTGTTTATTAGCTCAAGTAACTTTGCTGTAGACTTCTCAAGATTTTCCAAGTATAGTATCATGTCATCTGCAAATAATGAAAGTTTTACTTATTCCTTTCCAATTTGGATGCCTTTTACTTCCTTTTCCTGCCTGATTGCTCCCGCTAGAACTTCTAATACAATGCTGAATAATAGTGGTGACAGAGGGCATCCTCTGATCTTAAGGGGTAAGGCCTTCAGTCTCTCACCATTGAATATGATGCTGGCTATGTCTTTTATCTTTTTGAGGAAGTAACCTTTGATTCCTATCTTTCAAAGTGTTTTATCAGAAAAGGATGTTGAATTTTGTTGAATGCTTTTTTAGAATCAATTGAGATGATCATATTATTTTTAACTTTCAATTTGTTGATGTGCTATATTGATTTTCTTGTGTTGGGCCATCCTTGCATTCTTGGTATAAACCCCACTTGGGTCATGGTGTATAATTCTTTCAATGTGCTGTTGGATTCAATTTGCTAATATTTTTTTGAGAATTTTTGCATCTATGTTCATTAGGGAGATTGGTCTGTAGTCTTCTTTCTTATAGCATTTTTATCTGGTTTTTGTATTAAAGTAATGTTAGCTACATAAAATGAGTTTGGTGGTGTTCATTTTGCCCAAATTTTTTGGAAAATTTTGAGCAGGATTGGTGTTAGTTCTTTTTGGAATGTTTGATAAAATTCCCCCATGAAGCCATGGCCCTGGGCTTTTCTTTGTAGGAAGATTTTTGATGACTGATTGAATCTCTTTACTTGTGATTGGTTTGTTGAGATCTTCTATTTCTTCCTGACTCAGTGTATTTCCTGAGCCAGTGTTTGTGTATTTCCAGAAATTTGTCCATTTCATTTAAGCTGTCTAGTTTGTTGATGTATAGTTGTTCATAGTATCTCATGTTTTTTATAATTTCTTCAGGATCTATGGCATTGACCCCCCCCATTTCTGATTTTGTTTATCTGCCTCCTTTCTCTCTTTTTTTCTTTGTCAGCCTTGCTAGTGGCATCGATTTTTTTTCTCAAAGAGCCAACTTTTGGTTTTGTTGATTCTTTCTATTGTTCTTTTGTTCTCCCATTCATTTAACTCTGCTTTAATCTTTGCTATTCCTTTTCTTCTACTTGTTTTGGGGTTAGTTTGCTGTTCTTTCTCAAGTTCCTCCTGGTGAGCAGTTAAGTTTGTGATTTTTGCTCTTTCCTCTTTTTTAATATAGGCAATAAATTTCCCTCTCAGCACAACCTTTGTGCATCCCATAAGTTCTGATGAGTTGTATTCTTGTTTTCACTTGTCTCCAGATAGCTACCTATTTCTCTAGCAATTTCTTCTTTGACTCACTCATTGTTTAAGATGTATTATTTAATATCCATATATTTATGAAAGTTCTTGCTCTTTGGTGGTTATTGATTTCCAGCTTCATTCCATTGTGATCAGAGAAAAAGCTTAGAATAATTTCAATGTTTTTAAATTTATAAGGACTAGCTTTGTGCCCCAGCATATGATCTATCCTGGAGGAAGTTCCATAAGCAGTAGAGAAGAATGCATATCCTGGTGTTTTGGGGTGTAATGACCTATATGTGTCTGTTAGATCTAATTCATTTATTAAATTGTTTAAGTTCTCTGTTTCTTTGTTGATCCCCAGTCTGATTGTTCTATCCATAGAGAAGAGTGGTGTGTTGAAGTCTCCTCCTTTATTGTTGAAACATCTATCACTCCATTCAGTTTTGCCAGTGTACTTTGGAGATCTTTGATTGGGAGCATAGATATTTATGATTGTTATTTCTTCTTGGTTAATTGTCCCTTTTACTTATATATAGTGTCCTTTGTCTCTTTTGATGTCTTTACATTTAAAGTCTATTTTGTCTTATGTTTTTTCTCCTTTCTTTGGTTGCAGATTGCATAAAGTATCTTTTTCCATCCTTTCACTTTCAATCTATTTGTTTCCTTGTGTCTAAAATGAGTCCCTTGTAAGCAGCATATAGGTGGATTATATCTCTTAATCTATTCAGCCAATGTGTATCTTTTCATTGGTAAATTTAGTCCATGAACATTCACAGTTATTACTGTAAAGGCATTACATGACTCCACCATCTTATCTTTTGGATTTTATTTGTCAGATCTATATATTCTTTTCCCTTTCTCTCTTTTTATCCTTTAGGTTGCCCTTACTGGTACTCTTCAATTCTGTGCCCTCCTCCAGACCTCCCTGTATTAGTTAGCGTTCTCTAGAGAAACAGAATCAACAGGAAACACTGGCAAATATAAAATTTATAAAAGTGTCTCACATAACCATGGGAACACAGAGTCCAAAATCCGCAGGGCAGGCTGTGAAGCCAATGATTCCGCTGGAGGGTGTGCTGGTTTGAAAGGATGCATGTCTCCAGAAAAGCCATGTTTTAATCTAAATCCCATTTCATAAAGGCAGAATAATCCCTATTCAACACTGTATGTTTGAAACTGTAATCAGATCATCTCCCTGGAGATGTGATTTAATCAAGAGTAGTTGTTAAACTGGATTAGATGATGACATGTCTCCACCCATTTGGGTGGGTCTTGAGAAATTTCTGGAGTCCTATAAAAGAGAAAACATTTTGGAGAATGAGAGCGATTCAGAGAGAGCCAAAGAAGAACAACATAATCATGAGAAGCAGAGAGCCCACTAGCCAGCAACCTTTGGAGATGAAGAAGGAAAACACCTCCTGGGGAGCTTCATGAAACAGGAAGCCAGGAGAGAAAGCTAGCAGATGATGCCTTGCTCACCATGTGCCCTTCCAGCCAAGAGAGAAATTGTGACTGTGTTTGCCATGTGCCTTCTCACTTGAGCGAGAAACCCTGAACTTCATCGGCCTTCTTGAACCAAGGTATCTTTCCCTGGATGCCTTTGATCGGACATTTCTACAGACTTGTTTTAATTAGGGCATTTTCTCGGCCTTAGAACTGTAAGTTAGAAACTTATTAAATTCCCCTTTTAAAAGCCATTCTGTTTCTGGTAAATTGCAACCCAGCAGCTAGCAAACTAGAACAGAGGGTCTGGACAAACTCCACAGGAGAGGCTTGCTGGCTGAAGCAGGAAGAGAGCCTGTCTCTTCTGAATCCTCCTTAAAAGGCTTCCAGTGATTAGATTAAGCATCACTCAATGCAGAAGACACTTCCCTTGGCTGATTACAAATGGAATCAGCTGTGGATGCAGCTGACATGATCATGATTTAATTCTATGAAATGTCCTCATCGCAACAGACAGGCCAGCGCTTGCCCAACCAGACAAACAGGTACCACCACTTGGCCAAGCTGACACAGGAACCTGACCATCACACTCCCTCTCCTGTCTTTCTTTTTCAGTCAGCAGAACTCCCTTTAGTATTTCTTGTAGAACCAGTCTCTTGTTGATATATTCTCTCAGCCCTTATTTGTCTATGAAGTTTTAATCTCTCCCTCAATTCTGAAGGACGATTTGGCTGGGTACAGAACTCTTGGCTGGAAGTCTTTCTCTTTCAGGATCTTAAATATATCATATTACTGCTTTCTCACCTCTATAGTGCCAGTTGAGTAGTCTGAACTCAGTCTTACATGGTTTTCCTTCTATGTAATAGGTTGTTTTTCTCTTGCCACTTTCAGGATTTTCTGCTTCTCAAACATTAGACAGACTGATTAGTATGTGTCTTGGGGTTGGGCTATTTGGATTTATTTTATTTGGAGTTCATTGGGTTTCTTTGATTTGCGAATTTCTGTCTTTTATAAAGGTTGAGAAGTTTCCCCCCATTATATCCTCCACTAATCTTCCTAGCCCTTTACTCTTCTCTTCTTCTGGGACACCAGTAGTTCTTTTATTTGTGCAATTTGTTTTGTCCATCATTTCCTTGAGATCCAATTCAATTTTTTCCATCTTTTATGTCATTTGTTCTTTTGTGTGTTCAAAATCAGTTGTCCTATCCTCTAGTTCACTTGTTTTTTCTTCTGCCTCTTCAAATCTGCTGTGGTGTGTCTCTAATATAATTTTATTTGGTCTACAACATCTTCAATGCCTGTGATTTCTGCTATTTTTTATTTATTCTTACAAATTCCTCTTTATGCTCTTCTATTCTCTTCTTGGTCTCCTTTATGTCATTAGCCATATAACTCTCCTTTATTTAATAGAGTTATATGAACATCTTTGATTAGCTGTTCCAAAGTCTGGGTCTTCTCCAGTGTTTAATTGGGTCATTAGACTGGGCTTTATCTGTCTGCATCTTCATGTGGTTAGTGATCTTCTGTTGTCTTCACGACATATAAATATCTTGATAGGGTTACTTTTGATATTGATTTCCTTCAGTAGTCTAAAGCTTGTATTTGTAGGATGGATATGGCACAGGATGGAGGGTGTGGGGAGGGGTACAACAGTGTGGTGATGGGTTGCAATACAGGTACATGCACAGGTTGGGTACTCTATACTGATACCTATGAATATGGGCTGTGGGTCACAGGGTTGTGGAGGTGCAGTGTGGGGGCTGCTGGGGTGAGGTGCAGCTCAGGCAGGCCTTAGAACCCAGGAGCAGAGTGCCACATGGGGGACACAGAGGCAGGACCCAGCGGGAGGCAGATGGGGG
>PVIY010016819.1:0-50855 GCA_004026745.1 Myrmecophaga tridactyla | reverse complement strand
ATATCATTCCATTCTACATATACAATCAGTAATTCTTAATATTATCACATAGTTGCATATTCATCATTTCTTAGAACATTTGCATCGATTTAGAAAAAGAAATAAAAAGACATCAGAAAAAGAAATAAAACAATAGAGAAAAAAAGATTATACATACCATACCCCTTACCCCTTGCTTTCATTTATCACTAGCATTTCAAACTAAATTTATTTTAACATTTGTTCCCCCTATTATTTATTTTTATTCCATATGTTCTACTCTTCTGTTGATACAGTAGCTAAAAGGAGCATCAGATACAAGGTTTTCACATTCACAGAGTCTCATTGTGTATTTAATGATAATTTTTAAATGGGTCATTCACTAATTAGCTCCAGGGAGAAATTTCTGCCTCAGTAGAGGGGAAGATACATTCCTTGAATCATACAGGAAGAAAATTAATTAATAAAAAAAAAATTACTATACCCTAAGTACAGCTTCTAGTCACCAAGAACCAAGAAGAATGTATTACCCAAAGGCAGAGTAAAAAAAATTTTTAATTTTTCCAAAGTTATTAATTCAACATTTTAAAAACAAGGAACGTCATTAAAAATATTTTACTTTTAAATTTAGTAGATTGAAATGCTAGTTCAATGAAAGGAAGGGGTAAGGGGTATGGGGTATGTATGAACTTTTTTCTGTTTTCTTTTTATTTCTTTTTCTGAATTGATACAAATTTCTAAGAAATAATCATGATGATGAATATACAACTTTGTGATGATACTGTGAATTACTGATTATATATGTTGAATGGAATGATCATATGGTAAGAATGTATGTGTTTGTATGTTGGTACATTTAATAAATAAAATAAATTAAATAAAAAAATATTTTACTTTGCAAATTTTGTGTTATTCTAACAACAGTAACATGGTAAGGATATGTAAATACCTTGCAAAAGGACAATGTCTTCCCAACTCTTCCCAATCACACTGTAAGTTCCTGAAGACAAGGTGTCATAGCTATTTGACTTAATACCCCCAAAACTTAGCACAGTGCCTGGCATGAGTCAGATGTTCAACACATATCTGCTGACTAAAACAGGTTTGACTCCTCTCGGGAAACCATGGCCTGCACACACACACATATCCTTGCTATACAATACCATTTATTCCAGGGAACTCGCCATATCAAATAAAAATGGGATGTATGCTAGGATATGGGAATACACCTAAATATCAGATATTAGAATAATATGCATTAAAATGGGATTATACCTGTATTGTGCTGCACTATTTAAGCAAGATGTTATTTAGAAAACTATCCCATTTTTAAATAAAAATCTTCATTTTTAACTTTGTAGGATAATATCATTTAAAATTGAGATAAGAAAAAAAGAGCTAAGATGTGCACTGCCCTCGAGGTGCTCTACAGCCACTGGAAATGATACACAGCTATCAAACTCAAGGTTGAGTCATAACACTACTATTTTAAACCCTTTCCTTTAGGGCACTCATTCATAATGTGCCAAAAAAAGCTGCAGAATTACAAATACTGATTGAGGTAGGAACCCAGTTGTACTTTAGTCAGATAACAATGTTAAAATGGTTTGAGCTGAAAAAAATTGGTAAAGTTTATAAAATTTTTATTATAATGGTTGGCATTTATGATATTATTTGAATAATACTTCATTATCGAAAAAGGAAATCAGGTAAAACAGGATTTCTCTATGATCCTGAATAACCAAGAAACTACAGATGGAAATAAATTTGGAAGTCTATGATTAACAGAGAAAACTATTCTATCAATGATCTAAAGATATGGCATGCAAAGCACTAAAACTGTCACCACAGACTTTCCTAAAAGGCATATTGTGTCATCATTCCACTAGATGTCAAGTTGCACAGTAGGCCTAGAAGCTCATGATCAGGGGCCTCAGCATAAACGGAGCTTATGGTAATGATGATGATGATGGCGCTGGCAGTCTGCAGGAAGGGCACACTGAGATTCATTGTGGCCGCCAACAGGAAACCACAGGGCTATGAAGAACATACTCCCCACTGAACACACACAACACACTCTTCTAAAAGGCAACGCTTATGACACCCAAGAAAAGTGTTATGAAATATGTGCTCTGGGAATGAAGGAGCCAGGAAGTCCATGGGTCTACAAACCTGTGAGTGCTGAGAATCTGTCAGGCCCCAGATCATCTTTGTCTTTTTCTTGTTTTTCTTTCTTTCTAAATGGTATAGGAGCTGGAAATTAAATAAAGTCAGTAGTGTGACATATAACATACTGCACTACTTGGAAGACAGCAGTCATTTTGGAGTTACTGGTGTGCCAACATTTCTAAGTGAAAGGAAGTTGAAAAGTTTAAAAGCTTAGAAATCCTGGGTGTCAATTAATAGTCATTTTGAAAATGGCATTGAAAGTTCTTAAAGTAGTTTTCAGAATCTGCTTTGGGGTCATCTGACATAAGGAAGAATGATTTATTGGTAATCCATTGAGACCAAATCAAAATCACTGCCTCTTACTTAACCTTTGTGTAAAACAACACATTCAAAACTTGGAACATCATTCTCTCTACCTCATCAAGCGCTTGAGGTATGGTGTGAAAGCAGCTCTCCTCAGTGCCACAGTGCTGAGAAGAGACGCTTGGAAGAAGTCCCTAGCTTTATTCCTAAATAAACTCAAATCTCATTATCTGTTGGTATGATGATGCCAGGCTATTTACAAAACAAACAAACAAACAAAAAAAAAGGAAACAATTTTACACAATTGCCCTCCAAAATATATTATTAACACTTACTTTAAAATCTTAAAGAACATAAACATAAGCTTAAATTTGTTCCAGGAATGTAAAGGATGAATTTTCAATGTTTAATTACCAACAACATCCCTTTTTCCTGTAATAATTAGTAGCAATATACATATTAAAAGTCCTATGTTTAACTGCAAAGGTATATGATATTTAAACAACCATGACCAGTATGATTTTCATTTATGAAACCACTACCACTTCCTGCAAAGAAAAAAAAAGTCATTTCTAAAGCTCTACCTCAGCATCCATCTGAGAGGAACCATTTTATATATCCTAAAAGGAGCTACAAAGTTTAGATCCAGCAAGTTTCAGAGTTATTGGCTTTCTGAAAGAGATTTGGGGGCTTTGCTTCTTGTTGCTAATACAGCATTCTAATAATTTTATAACATTACCTTTAGGCATGGCTGAAACAAAACGTTTTCTCCACCAAGGTCTGTTCCTGTCTGATTTCTCATCATCGCTATCTTTGCGTTCATCAGCCTGTAGAAAAAGTTTGAGGTTTTATTTGGAGTTGGGCAGCAGGATAAATTCCTCCAAAAAAGGATTTCAGTAAATATGTGAAATACAAAAATCATTCTTGTTTACATTAAGGTAAAACTGCTCTTACTGCCATGTAGACAACTTCTGGAACTAGGAAGTATACGTGTTAAGCAACAGATTGAGATTCCCTTGACAGCAGGCCCTATCTCAGTATTAGAAAACCCAAACCTTTTAATACCCAGCCAGTAGGCACTCAGTAAATACTCATGGAATGAATACTGATTAAATGCAAATCAAATAAACTTTAAAGTGGTAATAAAGACAGTGACAGTAGTATATTCATAAGAAAACCAAGTATGCATTGAGTGCCAAACAGTGAGTGTGAGGGTATCTATTATCTCACTGAATCCTCACTGTAGCCTTAGGAGATAGTTACTGTCATTAAACAATTATTTACAGGTAAAAAACATGAAGCCAAAAAAGGTTATCTTCCTATTTTCCCCAAAGTTTACATGGCCTGTATCTGATACAAAGGGACCCAAACCTAGATTCTGACCATCCCCAAAGTTCATATTCTGATCACCAATTATACCTAGTTATTAAGACTGATGAGTCAAAGACTATTATGGACTATTATTTCCTTTACTAGTCTATCACGTGACCCTCAACAAAACTCCTAATTTCCATCTTTCTAATCACAAAACTGGGATTCAAAAACAGTTGAATCCCACAAAACTGGGATTCAAAAGGGATGCCCATTGGCCAAATTTGGACAATTAGGCTTCAACATAAAGGACAGTAAAAAACCCACTGACTAAAACAGAAAACTATGAGAACACAGATATAAATTACTAAGTGGATAAATCAAAATTGTTATGAAGCACAGGATATTTACATAATGTCAAAGTACCTCCCCACAAAATATTTAATACAAAGGGAAAAGAACCACTTTATACTGGCAAAACCTGGCAGATACCCCCTTCATCAATTGATCCAAATAAACACCACAGTAATGGGAAAAATTACAATCGTGTGCTACTTGATAGGATGTGATAGAAAGAAAGCAGGGTAATTTTAGTGATATTCCTACAAAGACGAATAACCTGAATCTAATCATGAAAAAAACATCAAACAAACCAAAACTGATGGACATTCTACAAAATAACTGGCCTATAATTTTCAAACATGTCAGGGTCATGAAAGTCAAGAAAAAAACTAATAAACTGTTCTAGACTGAAAGACTGCAAAGATGTAGCAACTAAATGTAACACATGATCAGGATTTCTTTGCTATAAAGAATGTCAGTGAGATAACTGGGGAAATATGAATGGAGTATCAGAATTACCTGGCAGTGTGAATTTCAAAATCAGTGATTTTGATGGTTGTACTTTAATGTCTAGGAGAATGTCCTTGCTTGAAGTACACCGAAGTATTCAGAGATGCAGCATAAGGTTGACAATTTAATCTCGAAAGATTCTGATAAATAAGTTCCTTGTACTGTACTTCCAACTCTTTTGTAACTTTGCCATTGTTTCAAAATTCAAAATAATACCTCATTTAATCATCTCAGAGGTATAATGTAAGGTTTAAATGAAATTAGATAAAACAGCTTGGAGAAAAATTAAGTGTCATAAAAATGCAAGATACTATTACTCCAAAACCAAAGTGACAGAGGTTTCTTGTGGGTTAAGATTGTGGACATATTAGACTGACAAATCGTCTTTTATCATAACTATCAGCCATCCTTAATCCTAGATGTATATATTCCATTACTTTCAACTATCAAGAGAAACAGGTGGATACAACACTGAAGTCAACCACAGTTAGCAAATTCTTCTACATGGCCTGTGTCCCATACCTCTCCTCTTGAGGAGTCCTTACTCGGGGATGAAGATGATGAGTGAGGTGCAGCCACCAAAGAAGTAGCACCAATGGCTGCAGCTGGAGGGAGTTCTCGTTCTTCGTTTCCTGGACGACGGTTCCAGCTGGGGTCACTCATGGGTCGCCGGACAGAAGATACTATATCAGAGCTCCTGCTGCGAACTAATCTCTCAGAATAAGAATGCCTTTGCTTAAATGCTTCCATTTCAGCTGGAGTTAAAATATGTGTAGCAAAGTTTGGCAACCTGGCCTCATTTCCTCCCACAGCTCCTTCCAGGATTGGGGGATCAGGTGGTGGATGTGATGGCCTAGCATAATGAACCTTTGGCCTTACCACAGCAGAGGCCCCTGAACACAGAAAAAAAGTTTTAATTAAGACACAACTAATGAATACAAGGGCATTAATAGAGGTGTTGTTCTATATGCACGTGCCCAACACAAGAGTCGGAAAGTTTATTTCATTAGTGTACCTTCGTGTGAAGACAGTGGATCAAACATGGCAAGCAAGGACTCTGACTGAGAAGGAGGAGAGGTCAGCTGATGTGTGCCTGAAACAGAAGGTCAAACCATGAGACCACGTCAGAACTCAGGGGGTTCTAGCATTCTTTGACAGCTTTCCTTTTTTGATCACTAGAACCTGAGATACATACCACATTGAAAAAGAAACTAGTAAATGGCAAAATCTGATTATTTCATATTCATTTTGTTTTTATCTATGCACACAGATTTTAATTACATTTAAGAAGTCCACTTATATAAATCCTATTTTTTATTTTTACTGTGGTAACATATATTTTTCTCACTTTAACCACTTAAATGTGTACAATACAATGATATCAATTACATTCACAGTACTGTGCCATTACCACTTCATTACCAAAATTTTCATCACCCCAAACAGAAACTATATACCCGGTTAAGTAACAACTCCCTATCCTCCATTCCCATTCCACAGTCATTGGTAACCTGAAATCTACTTCCTATCTCTATGAATTTGCTTATTTCAGGTATTTCATAGAAGTGAAATCACACAATATGTGTCTTTTTGTGTCTGGCTTAATTCTCTCAATATATCTTCACATTTCATGCATGCTGAAGCATATACCTGAACTTCGTTCCTTCTCATGGAAGGCACATTTTAAACACTCATCTGGTAATGGACATGTGGGTTGCTTCCACCTTAGGTTGCTATGAGCCCTGGTGTGCCAATATCTGTTTCAGACCCTCTTTTCAAAACTTTGGGATATATACCTAAAAGTGGGAATCCTGGATCAAAATGGCAATTCTATTTAGCATTCTGAGGAAGAATCAAATTGTTTTCTACAGCAGCTCTACATATTATAACTTTTTTTTCAGGACCATAATCTCGATTTAACAACTTTAGATAGCAATAAGATAGAAAAGTCCATCTTACAAGGAATAAAAAGATTAACTAGACTATACAATAATGTTAGAAAAAACTGTCAATGGAACAGGCTAAGTGGTCAAATGGCCAATACGATCAGTTGACAAATGCTGTCAAAGGGTCAATGAATATTGTGCATCATTTTCCATGTAATGTCTTGGTTTTTTTATTTGGAACATAAAGGCAGACTGACAACATAAGCTCTATTAAATATATCTATTAGTTTATACTTCCTTTTGAAATTAAAAATTTGAATGGAACATTTATTAATAGCTCATGTAACACTGTTTTTTTGTTGAAGTTTAAGAAATCAGGTAGGCATCAGATTTAAGTAAATGTTAGAAGTGAAACCATTGGGAAATGTCCAATAAATCAATCATGACTGTAAGACAATACTGGGTGATTATTTCCAAGTACGAACTATAGATATAATCTAAAAGTTCACATGTAAAAAGTTTCTAATTAAAAAAAAAAAAACAACTCAACTTTTAGGAGAACTAATTTTAGTCCTGGCTTTACCACTGAAGAACATGATCTTGGTATGGGTCATTCTGTACAAGGATGATTTGTAAAATCAATTTACAACATTATCTGAGATCCCATCTAAGGCTCTTTGAGGATCACTTCATACCAACTAGAAGTTGGGGGAATACAATTTGAGAAATTAAATGTTACTACCCTTCATGCATATTAAGACTGAGCTCACTAGCAGTCAGTCAAAACAATTATTCAGTTTTTACCTGAAAGATCACCCTTAAAAAAACTAAAACGTTCTTTTATCTTATCCCAGGATATTCTACCTCAACATGCACAGCTGTACTATAGGATAAAATACATAACTTGTCTTCTATGTGGTTAATACTGAGGTATTCACAGGATTGGCTTTAAAACTGATTTAAAAGTATTTCAATTCATTAAAGAAAATAAAGTTTAGAAATAACAGACTAAACAGGTTTATCTTTAGTCACCTATTAAATTTTGAATTGGCTCCCACTAAGTGGCAGAACAAATACTCTGCATTTGGTGTAAACCAACAAAATTAAGCTATATTTGTATTGGGTTTTTACTTGACAGTACAATGTTTATTTGCATATAAAGTGCCAGTTTCATATACAAACTAATAAGTAAACTTGAATTATCTGCTTTTTTTTTAGTGCAGATGACATTTTCCAACTGCACTGCGGTAGTAACTAAATGTTCAATCCTGCTGGATCAAACTAGTTTGAGAGTTTCCCTACTCAAAAGCCAAGATTGCTGTTGGCACAGTGATAGCAAAGTGATCTACAGCCAATCTGTCTGCAAAACCAAAACAAAGGGACAAGACCTTTCATAAAAATCCTATTAGTGGGCAGGCTATGGTGGCTCAGCAGGCAGAGTTTTCACCTGCCATGCTGGAGACCCAGGTTCGGTTCCCAGTGCCCGCCCACGTAAAAATAAATAAATAAATAAATTCTATTAGCTTTTTGTCTTACATATCTTCATTATAAGCAACTCCACTAGCATTATAATCAGGACTAGTTTTGAGGTAGCTACCCAGTTTCAAAGACGCCATCAAATATTCCTACTAGGGTCAATTTGTGGTGTAGCAAGCTGGTTGATATATTTCAAGTAGCTGATTTTTATTTCATTTTTTGCTGAGGGGAAAAAATCAGCAAAATAAGAATCTTCATTTAGAAGATTCATTTAGAAGTCAGGATCCAAGGTAAAAGAATTTTCTGTTGAACTTGATATCACTCCCATCCTCTAATACTTACCTACTCTCTTCTCAAAGAAGTTGGTCTTCCCTTCTAGAGAAATATTCTCCATAAAATCAAATGGATTCTCTACTCTGAAAATCTTGCTGAAATCCAGTTCCAGCATAAGTCTGTCTGCCAAACAAATTCAATGTACTGCTTCACTAAAGTGCAATTCATTCCAATCAGCTTCAAAAGCAAGGCTTCAGTAAGGAACTGCCATTATATCCTAACAGCACTGATTTACTCTCTGTTCTGAAGGTTTGTGAAGAAGGTGTTTTCAACATTAGGCAGACAAAGTCTCAGTGTAATCCCTCATCCCTGCTAACAGTTCATTGGAAAATGTGAGGCCTGGCAACAATCCTTGTTCTTGAGCCAGAAAAGAAGATTCCTTCTATTGCTGCAAAGGTTACACATGTTCTCATAGGTAGCTTCTTTGTCCCTAATCCAAAACAAAGCCCAGACTGCCTTCTTTACAAAGGCTGTTTCAATTGCATTCAAGAGAAATTCCCTTTTTTTGTAATCTTTATTTTGTCAATAAGGAGACTATACATTTCAGAATGCATTTTCCATGGCAATTTGGAAGCCATAGAGACAATGGTCTTCTGTAATCTGAACTTCTTGGCTAAATCACTCTATCAACTTTTCATTTACTATGATATCACTTGTTGTAAAGAAAGCCAGAACATATAACACAAAATATATCTCCTCAGGCTTCACAGCTTCCCAGTGACGAATGCCCTTAGAAAGGTTCACCTCCGCAGCTGTCCAAAAGGAAGCCTCGGGTTTCTTATACGTCTGCCAAATATCATGGTATTCAACAGGAAGATGACAAAGCAGTAGGAATTTTCTCCCAGCAGTGGTGCATCCTTCACCCTATGGGCAGGTACTTTAGTTTTCTCCAGCTAGGCAGGCTCCTGGAAGGTATTCCTGGTGGTCTTGCTGGCGAGGATATGAGTATTGCTGAGGGATGGGGAGTGTTATCTTTGTCTGCCAGACTGGGCCCCTCGAGGGAGAAAGCTAGAGCTGCTGCGGGTCCACCAGGGTGGCAAGTGAGATGTGGACAGAGAACATGGCAGTGGTGAGGACTAGGCAGCACTGGTCCATGTCCGATTCCCTTTTTTTTTTTCTTTTCCCTATTACTTTTAATGGCCAAATGGTATTATGGTTAATGCAGATAACATAGAACAAGAGACCTAAACTATCAAAATCTTCCATAAAGTCACAACTTCCCTGGGCCTCACCATCCCCAAATATAGAAATAGATGCAATGATTCCTATAAAAGTGGCATAAATAAAAAGGTATAAATTTTGAAATGAAAATATTGCTCTCAGCAAACGACTTAATTTAAAAACCTGTAACAAAAATCTGTAAAAACTATTTTACATCAGGAAATTGCAATTGGTAAAGAACAATATATTTAGTCACGGAGTAAACGATAATGATACCTCAAGTATATGTCTAAACAATCAGGAACAGAAATATTAAAATAAAATATACAGAGCTAAAACTTTATACAGCAGATGCTCATTACTCATGGTAGTTATATTCTAGAAAGTCATCGCAAATTCAGAATTAGTGAATGCTGAACCACTGCTCCTAGAGGAAACAGAGGTTAGGTTTCTAAGGGTTGCTGGTCACATTTCCATCAACCAATCAAGACATAATTTTGTTTTGTGAGCTTCTTTTCTTTTTTAATTTTACATTTGTTTATTTTTGTAACTTCTTGCTTTGAACATCAAACATTGCACGAAACTGTGAGTCATTTACCTCAAGAAAACTGACTTTACCATCACTAAAAGTACCATACTTTTGTTTGCACTTAATTTCTAACAACTTAAAACTTCTTAATGGCATTACTAATAATCAAATACTTCATCAGACTAAATTTTATTAAATTGGAAGAGCAAAGTTTCCCCTTTTTCTTATCTTCAAAACAAACAAAAAAGTAGTTTTCACCTAGAAAGAGCATGTATTTTAAATAAAAACTCAATTTTTAACCAGTTTCATTAAACCCAAGAAGTCACGGGTCTTTTACCTATGCATAATTTTGTAAACATCAAGTATTATCTGGAAAATAGTGGTTCACTGAGATATGGAGATCTCTCAAAGGTTACAAATTTCATTACACAATATTGAAAAATCACATGTGTAACAGCCCTACCAATCTCAAAAGAGAAGCCTTCAAATCATGGAGGCTGTCAGGCTCATTAAAGTGGACACACATTTTCCAAAATTCTAATTTTATGTGGAAGTTTGGATTTTATCACTGGCAACAAACTCTACTCTGTTTTCTTTGAACTGACAGGCTCACTTTGTTTATTTTCAAGAAAATGTATGCCAAATAGCTAAGTCTGTATAACCATAGTTTGTCTGGCAGTAGTGCTTCCAAGTAAAAGGGTACATGGGTGGTTCAGTGGTAGAATGCTCGCTTTCCATGCAGGAGACCCAGGTTCGAATCTCAGACCATGAACCCCACACACACATGCAAAAATAAGCTAGCTAAGTCACAACTTAATCTACATACGTTTTTCCTTCAGACAATCTTGTCTTTCAAAATGCAACAGAAATGCATTAAACAGTAAACAGAAATGTTTACTTCCCATTTCATCACACAGATTATTAAAAAGAGGTATACTTAAAAGTTGAGATGTAATTAAGTTAATTTTTATCGCTTCATAAAAGACATTCATAAGTAAAACTTTCTTGTTTTAACTGCGAGTGCATGGTGGTGAAGAATACAATGACTGCTAGTATAATTTGGTGCCACCGCTAAAGCATCATCAGTTTTACCCATCTTTGCTCGTGCAGCATCACTGCAAATGTTAACACAGTGAAAAAGGCCAATAACCTCTATAGTATTATTATGAAACACTAAAGAGAACCCTCATTGGACCCACAGACCACACTCCGAAAACTGTTAGTTTAGAACAATGGTTCTCAGTGGGGGAGATTTTAGCCTCCAACGGGACATATAGCAATGTCTGAAGATGTTTTTGGTCAGCCACAACTGGAGGCAGGTGGGATGGGGGATGGGGAGGGATGCCCACTGGTAGAGGCCATGAATGGTGCTAAACATCCTATAATGCACAGGACAGCCAGCACGATAAAGAATTATTTGGCGACCTAACTAATTCAAAATGTCAAGAGTGTCCAGGTTGAGAAACCCTTGTTTAGAACAAACAAAAATGTGAAAAAAAAAGGTACCTCAGAATTCAGAACCCAATATATAAAAATGATGATAGCACTTTGGGATTCCTTTCCAGTTCTTTTTCTGGATAAGTAGTTTTCTTTTCTTTCTTTTTTTTTTTTTAGCATCTTATTATCTTGTATAAAAAACTCTATAAAATAATTTTTCCATGCAATATTATGTTCTAGTTATTTTTCCAAGTTATTTCATACCATCTAATGTATTTAAACTATGGCTGCATAATTCTAAAAGTGGTATTGTGAGTTGAATTATGTTCCCACAAAAGATATGTTGAAGTCCTAACTCCCAATATCTGTGAATGTGACCTTATTTGGAAATAAATTCACTGCAGATGTAATCAAGTTAAGATGACATCATACTGGATTAAGGTGGACCCTAAATTGAATGAACAGAATCCTTATAAGGAGAGAAAGATTTGGAAACACACAGCCATCCAGGGAAGAAGTCCATGTGAAGAGGTGGTAGTGATTAGAGTTATGCTACCACAAGTCAAACAATGCCCAAAATTGCCAGCAACTACCATAAAGCAGAAGAGGCAAAGTTCCTAAAGCCTTCATGCATGGCCCTGTTGACACTCTCATTTTGGACTTCTGGTTAAAAGAACTGTTAGAGAGTACATTTCTATTGTTTTAAGCCACTCAGTTTGTGGTACTCTGCTAGGCAGACTTAGGAAACCAATATGAAGAATTATACCAAAACTCATAAAACATATTTTTAAATTTTTGTTTCTGATTTCTTGCCAACATAAATATTTTGCACATAAGACTTTCTCCATACAAGGAACTTTCCTTATAATTGATTCCTAGAGGTGGACTATCTGGGCCAAATTTAGGATGAATATTTAAGGCCTTAAATTTTAAATATTGCCAAATTATGCCCCAAGGTTTTATACCAATTCCTATTAACACCAGCAGTATG
This sequence comes from Myrmecophaga tridactyla, assembly GCA_004026745.1. NCBI lineage: Eukaryota > Metazoa > Chordata > Mammalia > Pilosa > Myrmecophagidae > Myrmecophaga > Myrmecophaga tridactyla. Next base: position 38,428 of record PVIY010016819.1, on the reverse strand, counting down.
TAAGAGTGCCAATTTCATACGGCTGTGATCATTTTAAAAAGTCATTCTCTTATTCTGAGAGAGCAGAATAACGTAGCCACGAGAAGCAGAGTCCACCAACTAGTAACCTTTGGAGATGAAGAAGGAAAATGCCTCCTGGGTAGCTTCATGAAACAGGAAGCCAGGAGAGGAAGCTAGCAGATGACGCTGTGTTCGCCATGTGCCCTTCCAGATGAGAGAGAAACTCTGCCTGTGTTCGCCATGTGCCCTTCCACTTGAGAGAGAAACCCTGAACTTCACTGGCCTTCTTGAACCAAGGTATCTTTCCCTGGATGCCTTTGACTGGACACTTCTATAGTCTTGTTTTAATTGGGACATTTTCTCGGCCTTAGGACTGTAAACTAGCAACTTATTAAATTCCTCTTTTTAAAAGCCAAAAAAAAAAAAGTCATTCTCTTACCATGTGTTACTTCATCCATGTCTGGACTAGTGACAGAATCTTTACCCCCAAAATCAGAACTGCACTCAGATCTCAGGTCTTCAATTTTATTGGGAATATCCTCAGAGGTTGCACTTATGCCTTATTTTAAAAAATATTAAAAATAAATAGAAAGAAGAACAAAATCATCACATAAACAGTATATGATGTTGGGAGATATTTAAACATTCTCAAATTTTGTGTTTCCTAATTGCATATTGAAGGTGTTTTGTATTATACCCTTTATTCTAATATAGCTTAACCATATTTACCTTGATTTGTAGAACATAAACAGAATTATCATATGCTACCTAAGTATAGTAAACAGAAATAAGAACAGAAAAAAAACTGTCTGTCAAATACTTAAACAGGCTCTATAAAGCCACACTTTAAGTCCTCACAGATTTAAGGTTCCATAAAAATAACTGTGCTTCCTAGAAATTACTCAGATCTTAAATAAAATGTATCTCCTCTATAAAACTTTATAAATGGAGGTAAGGAACTGAACACTTTCAAATCCTTATTCCTTAAAACAAGACAGACATACCCGACACAACACTGAGGCCTGGTGTGCTGGGGCGGGAACTGACCTCCCTGACATCGGTATCATCAGATGTGCTACCCAGTCCAGAACAGCTCTCCAATTCCTGCAGACGCTCCTCCTGCTTTAGGTCTGGGGCCTCTAAATAGAAGGAAGATATGTCACATTAGTGATTCTGTTATCATGTCACAGTTTCAGTTTTAATGACACAGAAGAGAAAGCTTCCAGGGCAAGAATGAAATCAGTGTAAAAATATTTCCAAGTGGGTCATTTAGCAAAGCTAGATCAAGGGTTAAAGACGTCAAGGGCATAAATTTCCACCACAATACAGGGCAATTTGTTGTGCACAGAGGAACACTATTTCCTGATCATTTAAATTATATAGGTAAATTGGATAAGAGTGTACAGCATAGCTTAGCATTAAGTAAATTATTTCCTAAAAAATAACTCTCATGGACACTCAATAGATAGTAAATAGTCCCACTGTCTATTTAGGTAAAGGTTAGCATGTCTGAATGCTTTACCATGATAAAATATCTAACAGTATCACTTAATTGGTCTTGAGAAGAGCAAATCAGATAGAATGAAATGCAGATAAACAGTTACTCATATTTGCATTCTGGTGGCTGAAATGTAGTTAAAGGTAAAGGTCTTCATAATTAGAAAAAAGTAGAAATGCAATATGTAAGAGAAAGTAAAAACACTTCATATACATTTATAATAACACTGCATTTATTCTGAATGGAAAGAAAATGCCCAAAACTAATTTCCATTTGAAATTTCTAACAAGGTAATTGCCTTGCATTTGTCAAATATATACTTGACAAACAGAATGCTAGATATAATAGAAATTAGGATACATTTTACATTTAAAACTTCTGTGAAAATGAAAAGGCAGACAGTAAGAGTATTCTTACCTGAGTCACTTGGCAATACCTCTACACTCCAAGCTTCACTGGTTGTCTCTGATATGGTGGAACCAGTGCAGGGGTCAAGAAGCACTGACCCTGAACCTGGCAGGCACAGCAAACTGCCCAACATGTTCTCTGCTGCTGCACCTGTATAACCAGTAAGGAGCAAAAGGTTAACAAAGACCCTGATGGAAAAAAGCAGTGACAAAGGACAAAAGCCGAATACAAGTTAACAAAATCTACTCATAAGAAAGGATAAGAATAATTTCAATCAATAACATCTAAAAACACAAATTCTCCACTTGGATCACAACTTTTCATCAGTTTCCTATGTTCAGCTTTGATTTGCTATAGAAAAATACATTATTAGGTCAAGAAATTTCAACTATTGTTTCTCCTTGATATTTCAGGAAATTTTACAAGTGTCCCTAACATCTATCCAAAATTTATAATCCTACAGAGATGAACAACACTCAGAGAGATTTAAGGACAAAAAGTTATACTGGCCAAATATGCTTTCTTCTGGCACATAAGCCACAAACAGAGCAATAAAATGTATTTGCGGTAAAATACAACAGCTCCTCTATAGCACTCATTCAACTATAAATGAATCTTATCGTTCAAATACAGTTAACTATCAGGAAAAATACTACTTTGATATGTGGAAGAAAGTAACACAAAACCAATTAAAAGCCTATTTACAGAACTTAACAATACAAATAGAAAGATTGAACATGTGTGTTAAAAATATGCAATCTCAACATTATCCATGTTGCACAATAGATGGCAGGAGCTGGAAGGATACAATCACTGAGAAGAAGAATGGTGAACTGTGATACATTTTATATGATGGAATATGGTACGGCTACAAAAAAGGAAAGATGTTCAGAAACATTCAATGACCTGAATAAACCTTGGGGACTATGTGTTATGCAAAATAAGCCAGAAACAAAAGAACAAAGATGCTAAGGTCTCTTTTAGAAAATACTTAAAAGAAAATTGGAGATAGGTCAAGCCTACTTAAAATTAAGCCAAAGAGTCACCCCCCAAGAGAACCTCTTTTGTTGCTCAGATGTGGCCTCTCTCTCCAGCCAACACAGCAAGCAGACTCACCACCCTCCCCTGTCTACGTGGGACATGACTACCAGGGGTGTGGATCTTCCTGGAAACGTGGGACAGAAATCCCAGAATAAGCTGAGATTCAGCATCAAGGGATTGAGAAAACCTTCTCCACCAAAAGGGGGAAGAGTGAAATGAGACAAAGTGTCAATGGCTGAGAGATTCCAAACAGAGTCGAGAGGTTATTCTGGAGGTTATTCTTATGCATTAAGTAGATATCACCTTGTTATCCAAGATGTAATGGAGAGGCTGGAGGGAACTGCCTGAAAATGTAGAGCTGTGTTCCAGTAGCCAGATGATTATATAATGATATAGCTTTCACAATGTGGCTGTGTGATTGTGAAAACCTTGTGTATGATGCTCCTTTTATCTACCTTGTCAACAGATGAGAGGAACATATGGAGTGAAGGTAAATAATAGGGGGAACAAAGGTTGGAGTGGATTTAGTTTGAAATGCTGGTGATCAATGAAAGGGATCAGTAAGGGGTATGGCCTGTAAAAACTTTTTTTTCTGTTTGTTATATTTTTCTGTTGTCTTTTTGTTTCTTTTTCTGAACTGATGCTAGTGTTCTGGAAAATGATCATAATTATGAATATGCAACTATGTGATGATATTGTGAATTGCTGAGTGTATGTGTTGGGAATGTTTGTGTTTCTTTTAATTTTTTCTAATTAATAAAAAATTAAAAAAAAAAGAAAATTGGAGCCTAATAGCAGCTACACTTAGTCTGAAGTTGTAAGTGTATTTCTGATTACAAGACACTGAGTTACATGTGTATCAACTGGTATTTCCCTGGAACTCTGGGTAACTCTGTGCCACCTAAGACCCAGAAATGAAGTGATAGAGCCCTAAAAATTAGCATAGCTAAATAAAACAACAGTTACAATAACTGAAAAAGAGATCAGGCCTTAATGAGAGATAAAAATGAAAACAATCTGGCTGGGACTAAGAAAAATCAGAATATATGGTAAAAAACGATACTGTATGTACTCTAGAATTTCACCTACTGTATGAGAACAAAGGCGGAGAGGTTTACTGTGTCTAGAGCCTAAATTTTATGTATACACTATCTAAATCAACCTGTCTGGATGGATCTTCCTTTCTTTCTTTCTTTTTTTTTTTTTTTTTCAACATGGGCAGGCACCGGGAATCAAACCCAGGTCTCAGGAATGGCAAGTGAGAATTCTGCCACTGAGCCACCATCGCACTGCCCTGGATAGATCATTTAAACAACCCAAACTTCTGGAGTCCAGAACAGGAATGAGACTTTGTAATTTTGCATAGTTTACTGTAATACCCAGGTACATCTTAAGACTGTGTTGGGCTGAAAATTAAAGTATTTGTAGAAAACTTTGAAATCTGTTCTATAACTACTTGTTGCAATGTGCTTTGAAATTTATTGCCTTTTTGTATATATGTCATATTTCATAATAAAAAAATGTAAAAAGAAAAAAAAGGTATTGGTATACTCCCTTGAGGGTCAAAGGAAAAAATGCGGAACAATTAAAAAATTTTTCCATCTGGGAAATCCAAGGCAACCTCTCAATCATTAGGGACTCCCCAAAAAAATAGGCCAAGCCCTTGATTTTGCGGCTGGCCCTCATGAAACTTATTTCTGTAATGGAGAAGCTAAGACTACCTATAACGAGGCCTAAGAGTTGCTTCCAGGAAATTTCACGTGTTGCTCAGATGTGGCCTCTCTCTCTCCCTCTAAGTCTGACTCCGTAAGAAAAATCATTACCTTCCCCCCTACGTGGCACATAACATCCAGAGGTGAAAACTTCCCTGATAAGGTGGGATATGACTCCGAAGGATAAATTGGTCCTGGCACCATGGGATTAACAACACCTTCCTGACCAAAAGGGGGAAAAAGAAGTGTAATAAAATAAGGCATCAGTGGCTAAGAGAGATCAAAAAGAGTCAAAAGGTTACTCTGGAGGCTACTCTATGCTAGCTTCAGGTAGACAGTGCTAACTGCCATGGTTTGCTAAACCCCAACCAACATCACTCCTATTAACTCTGAAGAAGACTTATGGCTCAAACAGAGACTCTATTTAAAAACTTTCATGCACTATGTTTGCTTTCCTGGAACCTAGAATTTCCAAAGGGTTCCTAGGCTAGATAAATCCTGAAATCCAGAGGGATGAGCTTCTCTAAGATTATCAACTAATTACATCCCCCTATCTTTTAGTGTTAACACCCCTTCTCAACATGAAAAAGTCAAAATGGGCATTGCCTAAAATCCCTATAGATTGGGAGAAGGATAAAAGGAGGAGGAGGAATTATAACAGAGAAAATAGGATTTAACAAATGAGTATGACTGCTGAATCACTATATTGATATTTCTTCTGGCCTCCATTGTTTTGAAGCAGCTAGAAGAAAAAATCTGAAATAGTAGAATGGAAACCCATAACAAACTATGAAATCTGTTCTGTAACTAGAAAATCACTGCTTTTTCTTTCTTTTCTTTGCTATGTGTTATATTTCACAATAAAAAATGTTTGTTTTTTAAATACCCAAGCTCAGAAGGCTCCCACTACCTCTGATTTCTATTCTAATAAAAGAAAATTCTACTTCAGTGCATGAAAAATGCTTTCAAAAAAAGTTGCTGGTAAAAGTTATGATAAGAGCCTAAACCTCTGATAAATACATTTATCTTAAAGAGTAAGTCCTTACCTTTAAAAATACACCATAAAATAATTACAAATAAAATAATGTCTAGAACTTGTCTGAACATGATATGGGGGAGGACAGGAAAAGAACAGTGAGTGAGAGAAGTGGGTGATGGGAACATGGGATTCATTATACTATTCTCTCTTGTAGTTGCTTGAAATTTTCCATGATTTAAAAAGAAAACGAAGGTGGTGTTTATAAGACTATACGAATCTGTCAGAAATCATAGAACAGTACCCAAAAAGTGTGAATGTATGTAAATTATACCTCAATAAACCTGGCACACACACACAAAAATAGAAACGGAAAAGGAAAAGAAGTTACCTTTTACAATGGAATTAATTAGCTGAATTCATTTTTTAGAGAACTTCAGTATCATGTTATCCTGAAAGATTTTATGACTACAATCTGCAAGAATTTTCATTTTAAGGTAATTTAGACTCAAAAGAAGAATATGCTAATCACAAACAACATACACAGTGCCCTGCAAACAAGACTTGACCAGAACTAATCGTATTTGCTCATTTATGGGGCAGAGGATAAAGGCAGAAAGGGAAACTAGTATCTATATTTAAGTAAAAAAAAAAAAAAAATAACACAAAATGCCTTGTTAGACAGTTTTCCAGTTAATGCTAATATACCATGTATGTAGGGGCACTGAAGCTCCACCACATGAAAGATGAATGGATACATAAATATCTAAACAGCAATCTCCCAAAGATATTAAACAGCAGTTACCTGCAATTTCTTGCAAGCGATCTTCATCAATGTTAGGGTCAAAGTCACTTCCCAAGACATCTGTACTCCAGGTTTCACTTACTGTTTCTGATATGTCCCTATCATCTGTTAGTCCCATCATGTCACGAATTTCAAACTTCCTTAGCTTATCATCAAGATTATCTTGCGTTGTGGCTATCAAAAATAAAATTAAGCACTTTAAAATGGTAGCACAGCTATGACTCATTTTCTTAAGCAGATCAATTTTATTTTATATTGCATATTTCACAAATATAATTCTGGAAGGGCTATTTGATGAATTTTAACATAAACTCCAAACTATAGATGTGTTAAACAAAAAAGCCTCTTAACACAGGTAAAGGGTCATACTGCATCACCATGATAGAGATTTGGTAACAGATTCAGGGGCATAATATTAAAGAAATAAGATATTTTCTTCCAACTGCTCTTTAGCTGACAAATAACATAACATAAGCACACATTAATGACTTTCACAACCACCCGTAAATCGATTTGCAGGATAATAATTCACAGGCCTACCTACTTAAAAGGTGAAACCAATAAAACAGAATAAAAATAATTTTTTTATACTTGGGTTAACAATTCCAAAGTCAGATTTCTTTGATAACAATTTTACTGGATGCATTGGGGCACTGGGAGAATAAGAGATTTGGGGGAAGACTGGCAATGCATGCTGAGTTGCAGAGTTGGGACAATGGTCCCATTAGTCATTATCCAGATTAGAGCAAGCGTTTTTGGTGTACTGGAAAGGATATTAAGGATTGACAATTCATCACCCCTAAACACTACTTAATGAGTGTCATCAGTGAGCTTAAGGAATAAGCAGGGATGGGGTAAGGTGAAAGAAAGTGCAAGAAGGAAAATGAAAAATGGAAGAAATGTTTGAATGTGAGGAATGTGAAAAGGCCATCAGAGATACTACTTCAGTTGCCACTTAGAAGTGCTCTTTCCAGAGACTTTCTGTCCCTGTCACACACCAAGTGTAGAGCACAATTTGAGTAGGCATTACCATTCAGCTTTGATAAAATTTCACTAACTTGGACTAAGAAAGAATACATGTTTGTTTAATATAAAAGCATCAATGAATATTCAAATGTATAGCTTTGTTTTATCAAGTAAAAAGAGCAATAATGCCAACTATTGGAGTAATAACAAAAAGCGGTCCTGCCAGGCCTCTCTTGAAGAATAGTTAAGATGTATTTTTAGGTCAGGAGTACAAGAGTACCGAACAACTTGTAAGCAGACCTCAAACACGCTCCTTCCAAGTCATCAAAACAATCTAACAATCCTAATCATCGCAACTTCCTAAGAACTATAATTGTTGTAGTCAGATGTAACTTATAAAAATAAATGTTTCTCAAGTACTATAAAATTAGGAATTCTTGGGACATGAAATAAACAGGCCACTTATTTCAGACTTAAGCAAGTTTCATAAAGTATTTATCTCCAACTTCAGTTTACTTCAACATTTATTTATAATAAAAAGGACAATGACTAAGCCATCTCCAACAACTCCGAAATAACAGAAATGGACAATTAAGCTCATCTGGTCAAAATCTTCATCAAACAATGGTACAACAGTCTAGAAGCATGGTTTCAATAAGTTGTGCTTTGAAACAGAACAAAAAATTTTAAAACTCTCTACTCCAAGCAGCAATAATGGAAGTAAAGCCTAAGAATCCTTAGTGACAGATCTTTCCCAACAGAAAATTCTGATATTTGAAGTACTGTGACATTACAGAAGGGAGGTTGTTTTAATAAAGAAATTTTACCTTTAATAAAGAGATAATCAACGATATTTTATTTTGAACATTTACTCAGCATTTCAGAGATCCTCAACAAGCTTTGAGGTAAGTTAAATATTAGCACTATATGTTACAAACTAAAATTTAGGCAGAGGTTATGTCATCTGTCCAAAACCATAGCAGAAGTCCTATCATGATCAGCAATAACATGGTCTATCTGATCTCTCTGGTCTTTCAGATTAATCTTCTCAAATGTGCGAATTTAACGGTGATAGTTGATAAAAATTCATAAAAAAATAAAAGACTAGATATTACAGAAATTCTACTCTGGGATATTTTGTAATTCTTAAATCAATTCTATAATGATTATATACTTTTTGACATAATCTACTTACTCCCATTATAAACATATTTATATATTACTGATCCTTAAAAATTAAGAATGAGCACATTACTGATTTTGTTCTATTCTTCCACTTTGGGGAAGGTGGCAGAGGGAACACTATCAGTAAGCTTTCCTCAGAGTGCTAGACAGCTTTTAATAACAGGTGCTATGTCTACTAAGATTTGGGGTAATAGGAAAGCAAGTATACAAATGAAGCCAAGATCAAGAAAGGATGCCTGGATACAAAAGAAAGGAGGCTCTGTGCAAGTTAAGGATCAGTACAAAAATACTATCTCAGGCTACAGATGTGCACCATCATGCTACAGCATTATGACAACTTATGGGAAGAGCTCTTCAAATAGTAAATTTGTCTCAATTAAAGTTCTTACTAAGTAGATCAACCATAAGTAATATTAAATCAATATCTTTATTAAAATTTTTTATAGAAGCAAAATATCTAATTAAATAATTTTAATATGGATATGTTCCATGTATCATGTAAATTTTAGTTCACTTAGCTCATCAAAATACTGAATTCAGCTAATTCTGACCTAGGTTCCTGGGCCAGTCTTCTCAAGTATTTGTTTCATCATAAACTTCCTTTTATTTAAGCAACTGTCAGATACTAGTAGTAATATAGAATTAAGAGTGGTTAATTAACAACTGAGAAATTAAAAGGTAAACACTATTATTAGTCATAAAATACAGCATGCAGCAGAGCAAATTGAAAGAGTAAGAACATAGATGCCTTTGCTTCTAAACAAACCAAACACCCCCAACTACAACTTAGTCAAAGAAGAAAAAAGGGAGGAGAGATAGGCAAGGGACAGAGCATTGAAGCCTTTTATTCTAGAGCCCCCAAAATTGACTATGGAAGTAAAGAGTTTCTACATTTTAAAAATTTATATAAATTACATGAATTGCAATTTTATAAAACTCAGAATGAAATATTCTGCATAGAACAAAAGCTGTACCTAAGCAACACATATCTGCACAAAGCCACTGAGTGCCACGGATATTAGTAACAAATGAAATAGACTTAAAGTCTTCGGTAGACTGAGTAAAGATTTCAGTTTGATTTTCTGTAAGCCCAAGTATGTAACTATTCTTACTATACAAAGGCTCTAATGACATACAGAGTTTTGTGTAGGAACTCTTATGCTTCTTGTTGGCACATTTTTCTGCTTTTTCTTTTTTAATCTAATTTTTTTTTTTTTTTAAATACATGGGCAGGTACCAGGAAACAAACCTGGGTCTCTGGCATGGGAGGCGAGAACTCTGCTACTGAGCCACCACTGCACACCCTTTTATATCTAATTTTTAAAGTGAGAAATTAATTCAAACATTTGTGAGAGGTTGTGCAAAACTACGTATCTACAAAAACAGCAAAAAAGTGAATTCACGCACACATCATTCACATCTTCAACAACAAAAAGTATTCTAACACTACAGAACTGAATAAGAATATTAGATTCAATGGTTGCTGTTATGCACTACAGTCACCTAAGTTACACCAGTACAGGCAAATATTGCCCAAGTAAAATTCTATTGTTAAAAGTGAAACAGGTTTAAGGCCATTCAAGTTTAATCACAGAGATACAAGTCTTTTCGAGCCCCCATCTATTTGTGCTTGAAATATGTGACTGTTCTAGTTCTAGCTGCCAGAATATAATATACCAGAAACGGAATGGCTTTTAAAAAGGGAATTTAATAAGTTGCTAGTTTACAGTTCTAAGGCTGAGAAAATGTCCCAATTAAACAAGTCTATAGAAATGTCCAATCACAGGCATCCAGGGAAAGATACTTTGATTCAAAAAGGACCATGAAGTTCAGGGTTTCTTTCTCAAGTGAGAAGGCACATGGTGAACACAGTCAGGGCTTCTCTCTCTCATCTGGAAGGGCACATGGTGAACACAGCATCATCTGCTAGCTTTCTCTCCTGGCTTCTGGTTTTATGAAGCTCCCCATGAGGCGTTTTCCTTCTTCATCTCCAAAGGTTGCTGGCTCGCAGACTCTCTGCTTCATGGTGCTGCAGCATTCTCTGCTCTCTCCGAATCTCCTTCATTCTCCAAAATGTTTCCTCTTTTATAGGACTCCAGAAACTAATCAAGACCCACCCAAATGGGTGGAGACATGTCGTCACCTAATCCAGCTTAACAACCACTCTTGATTGGGTTACATCTCCAGGGAGATGATCTAATTACAGATTCAAAGATATAGTATTGAATAGGGATTATTCTATCTTTATGAAATGGGATTTAGATTAAAACATGGCTTTTCCAGGGGACATACATCCTTTCAAAGCAGCACAGTGATCTTTCTCCCAACACGTGGTCTTAAACTTCTGTTTTACAAAATCCAAAAGAAACTAATACAATAGAGGCTATGTTAAATACGAGTAATAACAGCAACAAAAATTCAACAAATGATGCTGCAATAAAGGGACTGTCACATGGAAAAAGAATGAAATGTGACTTCCACCATACAGTACACACACAAAAAATAAATAAGAGTAACATACAACACTGTAATTAAGATGAAGTAAAGAAAATTCAAAACATTAAAATTGTAAAACTTGTTACCTGTGGGAATCAGCAGTACACTAAGAATTAGGTAAGATATACAATTATTTACAAGTAGATTAATTTATGCTGCTTTAGCATGTCCTTTTCAGCGCACTGTTAAACAAATCAAAACTCTACACATCTATATTTCCTCCCTTATAACAGAAGCACACACTACCCCTACCTGCAAAGCTGATTGTCTCAAATGACTCAGCGAATAAAAGGAAACAAAAGGCTGAGAAGTAGCATATTAAGGGGAAATACTGGGAGTTAGAAGATTCATGCAGTTCAGCGTTTTTAATCAGCCAGTCAACTGCTAGCAACAATTCTGCTGAGGAAGGTCCTGAGGAATGAGAATGTGGTCACCCGTGATCTTCAGGTTATTTGGGGCTGCAGTAGAAAGTTGCTTGTTCTTTGTTTTTGCTTTAGCCATGTTATAATCCCCAGAATTAAAATTATTTTTATCTCTCTGTTATCGCTTTCTTTAAAAATATGAACCTTGAGGCTCTTGTCCCAGATGCAGATGCCTTGCTTTTTAATTTTGCTTCTTCAGCTTTCTCTTGACTAGTCACTTCATCTTCCATTTCCTTCTGCTCCTCCATGGTGACTACCTCGGGGATTTCCGCCAATATAGTGTTCCCTCTAACACCACTTCTCCAGCTCTGCAATGATGAAGCACTTCCTTTTTTCCTTCCACAGCTATGACTTTTTAATCAACTTTAAAGAACTGTATGTTTTTAAATTTCCAGTTAGACATTTTACCATTAACACTGAGCACTCAGTACTGAGACACTGAATTTCCCTTATGGATATATCCTCTTAACCTCTCTGAAATGAGCACAACAGATGTACTCTCTCTCATGGTAGATTAAACGAGATTATCAATACAATCAACTGTCTCCTTGTATACAGGTCCTTCCCAGAGTAGCTCTGAAGGATTCTCCCATCAAGACTTCTTTTTCAGTCTGCACAGGGCTTGTGACTTGCTCTGGCCAACTGGGTGAGGAGGAAGTGTGCCAGCTGTGAGCCTAGGCTTCATGAAGCCTTATAAACTTCTGTTCTCTCTCTCACACTCCTTGCCTCCCACATGAAAACAAGCCCAGGCTAGCCTGCTGGAGGATGAAGGATCATATGGAACATAGCCAAGGTATTCCTAAGCCAGTCAGTCCCTCACCTGACCGCCAGCCAGTATTAGTAGTGCTCCTTCCTGACCATTGGTTTGGTGACCAGAGGTGCATGAGTGAGCCTAGAGGAAATCAGAACCAACCAGCTGATCCACAGACTTGAGAGCAAAAATAAATGTTATTGTTTTAGCCACTAAGTTTTGCGGTGGTTTGTAATGCAGCATTATTGTAACCCCTCCACCATTCCAGACTCCTTTCTTTGCTTGACCAATGACAAGCAGTATGCAATTTGCCTCAATTCACTTTGAGTAACTGTAGGTTACTCAATGCCAATCACATGCGTCAGAATCGCCTAGAGGGCTTGTTAAAAGTGATACCCTTTGGGAGGGCCATGGTGGCTCAGCAGGCAGAGTTGTTGCCTGCCATGCTGGAGACCTGGATTCAATTCCCAGTGCCTGCTCGTGTAAAAAAGTAAATAAATAAAAAATTAAAAAATCCAGACATTTAAAAGAAAAAAGTGATACCCTCTGGGTGCACAGGTGGTTCAGTGATAGAATGCTCACCTACCACGCAGGAGACCCCTGCTTGATTCCTGGCCCATGTATCCAATCCCCAAAAAAAGAGATACTCCTTCAATTACGGTCTTAAACCAGTATTACTTTATAATGCTCTGTTATTTGCAGCAAATTTAATCCTAATTGAGAAAAAGCCCATAAAATAAAGCATTATTTTTATTTAAGTTGCACGTAGCACACACACCCATACCCATACCCCTTCAAAGACCATCTCTTTTCCTCTCTAAGATAAAATGAACCTGAATTTCTATAAATTTTTAATTTATAGAAAATTTTTCATAAATTTTTAATTTATAGAATTTTATGAATTTTTTATTATAAATTTATTCTCTTACTGAACACAGTCAACTTACATGCAAGCACACTGTTTATTTTATAATCAGGAAAATCCTTTGCTACTTGAACAACTGTGTTCAACTTCACTTTACCTTGTTCATGCTCTAACAGCTATAGAGCTTCAACTTCATTACTTCTATAAGTGAGACTTGGGAAAAGCATTTAAAAAAACTTCCCTAGGAAATAAGTATGTATAAATACTTATATAAAATAACTGCCTCAAACCCTACTGAGGGCATATGCCCTCAATATCTCTTGAAAAGTCCCAAGTATGCCTAAATGAACAAATTCAAAGAACTTTTTCAAATTAATCCTCCTAAAACACAAGAGGATATCAATCTCAACTCTTCATCCTCATCTATCCAAAACCGTTTAAAGGCTTCCAGTTTGCTACTAAACTACACACTTCCTTCTCTCCATAACAGGAGTCCACCTACTTTTCAACCCTTACCTCTCCATATTCTCCTATTTGATATTTCTTAAATAAGTACCATGGTTTCCCACCTCTTTGACTTGGTTTACACTATCACTTCACTAAGAATGACCTCCCTCCAATTTCTGTCAGTTGGATGCTACAGATCATTAAGACCACCATTTTTTTCTGATAAATTTGTTCCCTACTTTCAGCCACATGTTTCTCTCACTCAATACTGTTGAAGTACATTTTGACACTTTAAATTACTTATCTTTTTCCCTCCACTCTACTGTAGATTTTTTTTAGCCCTGAGTATTTATTTCTGCATCCCTTAAATAATAAATATTATAGAACTGAAATGCCAAATATTACATAATTTAATTTGTGTAACTACACTCTCATTTTTAAGAACTGATGGGGCTATAAATAAACGCAAGTTTAATGATTATATAAACAACTTAAAATTTATTCTCTTACTGAACACAGTCAACTCATATGCAAGCACACTGTTTATTTTATAATCAGATAAATGCTTTTGCTACTTGAACAACTGTGTTCAATCTCACTTTACCTTGTTCATGCTCTAACAGCTGCAGAGCTTCAACTCCATTACTTCCAGAAGGTCCTGCTCCAAGTTCTGACACCGACTCTCCTTCCAGATCTAGTGAGGACACTGAATTGGAGCGATTTGAGGGACCTAGAGAAATTTTTTATCTTTTTAAAGCAGTCATGAGCCACCATGCAATTTTTCATGCCTTAATAGAGACTAAAGGCTGCCTAAGTGCTGTTAATACAGCCTATGTACCTTAAAAATACACAAGCCCTTTGACCTAGCAATTCTGATTCTAGGAATTTATCCTAAAGAAATGATAAAAATTTAATCTATGGTTGCTCATTGAAAGAGTTTTTAACAATGTCTGAAAAGTGGAAACAATCTAAATGCTTAATAATAGAACAATGATTAATTATGATATATACATTTGAAGGTAAAGAACACACTCATTAAACCACGTTATTTAAAAATGTTAAGTTGTAAAGGAAATACTAAAACTATACTGTTAAGCAAAAAAGGATTACAAAACAACATAAGCCTAATTTAATATGTTCGCTACATTTATTAGAATGGTGAGACCATTTCTTTTCTGCATTTTCTGGAATGAACATACATTATACATATATGTGGTTTTTTTTAAGTTAGATAACAAGGAAATGTTATTACATTTAATATTTACTTAAAAATATTAGTTAACCCAAATTTTTTAATTAAAAATATTTGCCCTAGTATGTGGAATGACATAGTCTCACGTCACAATTTTAACTTCTAATTTTCTTTTTTATTCTTCTTTCTGTTGTATGCCTCTACTTCATAAAGATGTGTTAGAATGTGAATAAAGAAATACAAAACACTAAAAGCTACATACAACATCGTGAAATACTAGTGAGTCCATTTTTTTCCATTTAGACATGCATTATATCCCTCTAAAGGAGCTCTATAAGCTTTGGTGTACATTAACATTGGAGAAACAAAACCTACGATATTTTCCGTCTCAATGACTTATATCTTCTACATTCATATGATCAAAGGTCTCTTGTAATCTTAATTTTAGTCAAGAAACAATCTTTACAGCCAAGTGTTCAAGCACCTCAGAGGAAAACTTCTTTACTCTCCTCAGTGAGAGGCAGAGGTAGCGTGATTATAATTTATAAGGCTCCTTTAAAGAACACAAAACAAAATATTACTTGAATCACACAACTCCTTGAATGAAGTAACCCTTCACCTTCAGATATTCCTTCCAGATTATCACTGCAGAGGGAAAAGCGCAAGGTTTTATCAGGTTTACCGTGGAGTTTGTTTTCATCAACAGGGACATCTCCTTGTCCTCCATCCGAAAGTTGCATGTTTAGGACCTGAAAAATAAAATGCCAATTTTGGCTTATCAAATTGAAAGTACTTACAAAAACAACAGCAGATCCAGATGTAAATTCTTCTTAATCTTAATTTATCAGTTTTAACTAAAAACCATTTATATAAAGTACTTAAGCTTTTAAGCACCCATGGAATAAAATGTCTGCTACAAAAATGAGCCTATGCCTTTCCATCACCCAAACAATGTCAGGGATTGTACAATCACACATAAAACAGTGGTTAGGATTGTAGGGAGTCAAAGGGTTTTCGGGCCAGCAGGTTCTTGTGGCTCTGCCATGTACCAACTATGTAATCTTGAATAAGTTACTTACGCTCTATAAGCTTCAGTTTCTTAATCTACAAAATGACAATAGTAACAGCATGTGTGTATTATAGAATTGTTGAGGAGTAAATAAAAAGATGCACATAAAGCATTTGGCAAGGCACATGACACATTAAATGTACAGATTTTTTGTAATTTAATAAACTATTTCAATAGGAAGAAAAATCAAATCATCTTATAGGCTACAGGATTTATTCAGCTTGGTTTGAATCTCAACTCAATCAGCATATATAAGGCTACAAAAGTCAATACAGAAGCTGAAGAGTAACTTCACAGCTATTTCTAGCTGAGAGCTGATAGCATTTTCATAATATGTCTTTCTATTTACTGAGTGCTTTCCAAATAATGTAACTACTTCTCACTTCCTACAAGCCTGAAGGGCCAGCTTTGTACGTTTCTGCAAATTAAAGAGGGACTGGTTTGTTAGAAGTCTAATAACATGTCTTAAGCACGTATGGAATTTGAACTCACAACACTCAATATCCCAGGCTACTAAGGGAAAATGAAGGAAGAAAAGTATCCTCACTTAAAAAGAAAAAACATATACTCTCTATTATTATTACTATTTTTACAACTGTTCATGCAAGAACTTATTTATATTTTAGTGTTAATCGGTGACATACATGACTTTAAACAACCACTTCCAAGCAAATTTATCTGTGGGGAAAAAAACATAGCTATTATAAACTATGGACTACAATTAACAGTAATATTTTAATATTCTTTCATCAACAGTAATAAATTTATTACACCAATACTAGGGGGAACCAATAGTGGGGCATATGGGGTATGCGAGGATTTGGGTTTTATTTTTTATCATTTCTGTTCTACAGTAATGAAAATGTTCTAAAATTGATCACAGGGATCTATGCGTAACTATGTGATGATACTGTCAGTGACTGTACACTCTGGATGGTTTAGTGATGTGTGAATATATCTGAATGAAATTGAAAAAAATTTCTGTTCAGTGGTAGAATGCTTGCCTTCTATGCAGAAGACCCAGGTTTGATTCCTGGACCTTGGATCCAAAAATAAATGAATAAAATTTTAAAAAATTTAAGTAATGATACAGTTGGGAAAAAAAATAAAACAATCCTCTAGCTTGTTCCTCTGCCTTTCATTTAAATGATAAATAAAAGGTTTGTAAATGGTTCTGTACATTAGCATATGTAATGCTCTTCAAATGCCATTTAAAAATAAATTTATCCTATTGGCTTGAAATTAAATGCAGAAATAGAAATGAAAAGATAGTTGTATTTTTAAGACATACGTGAACTAGTAAACTCATAAAAGAGATCTGCAATAAATCTTTAGTAAAAGTCCTTCTAAGGGCCTGGAGAATGGTATGAATTATAGAAAACAAAAGGATCATTTCACAGTGAAGATATTTCTCCAAACCATATTCAGGACAAGCGTGTGATCCTATAAGGAAAATTAGTGTTTGAAACTAGTCAGACTGGAATATAAAAATATCACTTCATATCTCTAAATTAGAGAACCTATGAACTCTAAACTACACTCAAAACAAAGAATCTCAGAATTGAAAGAACTTTAAGAGTCATCTAGCCCAATGGTTTTCAGCCATTTGGGGACAATTTTGGTTGTTAGAATGACTGGGGAACTATACTATAATTTAGTACAAGGATCACAGGATAAAATATATCATGCAATGCATGGAAAAGTCCCCCAAAATGAAAAGTTATCTTATTCAGAATTTCAACACCATCTCCACTGAGAAGCATAAATCTAGCCCATTTGTTTACCCATATAAGAAATCATGTCAATTAAATAGCAAAGTGAGATGCTTCAGGGCTCTGTCCCTTCACAAAAGCTTTGAATAACCAGCAAGAATTGGCAGAAACATTTTTCTCAAAGCCCCAGAAAACAGTAAGGACTGTCGAAAACAGAGTGAGTAGAAAATTAAGAAAGGATTACTTAAAATCAGTAGCATCTTGTGACATCCAAGCTGGTTCTTCCCCTACCACTCACCAGCACAGCTGAACAAGGAGCTGGCCAGCACTCACAGAACAGATACCTAATCCTGATTTCTGAGTGAGGAGAGTAACCATCATGAAATACAGAATAAATGTCTGTTCCAATATGTATGGTGGGGACCCAAGGGACTTGTAGAGGAAAAAATGAAAAAAAAATGAATAGTTTATGAAGAACCTATGGGACACCATCAAGTTATGCATCGTGAGAGTTCCAGAAGAAGAAAGGGCAAAGAGAATACTCAAAGAAATAATGGTAGAAAACTTCTTAAATTTAATGAAAAACATGAATATAAAAATTTAAGACAGGCAATAAATTCTAACCAGGATAAACCCAAAAAGCTCCATGTGATGGCATATTATAATCAAACTGTTCATTTTAAAAGATAGAGAATTCTAAAAGCCTTAAGAAAGAAGTAATGTACAACCAAGTGAGGCTACTGTGAGACACTGATTGTTTATTTTGGATAGGATATATGCTATATGAATAAAAATAAATAAATAAAAGGACTTGTACAAGGAGAAAAAAAAGAGAAACAACATGTCACATACAAGGGAGCTTCAATAAGATTAAATGCGGGGGAATTCCCGGAAGATGGCCAACTAGAATAGCCCGAGATTAGCCCTGCTCCACAGAAAAGTTAGAGAAGGGACAGGAGGGCAACTGAGGTGGCAATTTGGGAGTGCGGCTAACCTGGGAGAGCCTTCTCCACCACACACAGCAGCCCTGGTTGCAGAGGCCGAGGAACCGAGAGGCAGAAAGCCTGAGCATGGCACAAAGGCTCGGAGCTATGGAGTCCACAGGAGTGCAAGGACAGAAACATGGGATGAGGAAGCCGCGTTCCTTGGGTGCGCTACCCTCACCAGTGGTAGCAGGCCGGTGACCAATGACTCACCCCACATCCCACACACCTGAACCCCACCACCTGCTCCAATTCCCCAAGCACCAGGTGCTCCCACCCCACCAGTCCCCAGTGCACGTACCTACCCAACATCCCCACCCCAAGTGCAGCACAACCCACCTCTCCTGCACACCTCCCAAGCACTATCTCTTCCTCCCTGTTCCCTGCAGGCTTTTGCCAGCACATGAAGGTTGCAGGCACTAACCTCCATACCTAGGCTATCCCTGCTGCTGCCAATAGTGCTGCACAGACTCACTGCCTCTCAATCCTCAAGCTCAGCGCATCCGTTTACCGCACTCCCAGGCCCACACACACAAAGGGGCCCCAATCACATCATTCAGCTCTGGAAACTGCACTTTACAGCAGTCCTAGAACCACACATGCATACAGCCCTCAGCTTTACTTCCCAGCTCTGAGAAAGTGCTGACCTGTGCAGCCAGGTCACAGTTGTCACCAATCCACAAATGCATAACACCGACTAGCTGTCACAGCTCTACACTTGTGCACAAAGGGCTCCATGCCTTAGACCAGTAACACACCAGGGTTATGCTCCCCCAGACTGGTGCACCTGCACACCTATATCTCCCCTGGCTGCTGGGCGGCCACATTCACAAGCATCAGCATAACATCCCCAACCTGCACCCATCCTGCCCTGAAACAAATCAACATACTAAGTGCTCCACTCTGTGCCCTGCTTCCTGCTGTACAACCATCCCACAAACACAAGGCCTTAGACTACTGAAAGATATCAACTCACAAAGTAAATCAATCAAGATATTTACATGCCACAAAGATACAACAGAAGATCACTAAGCATGTTCACACAACTCTACTTAATAAAATAAGTAGGACAGCAAATGACATAAAGAAGATCAAGAAGACAACAGAAGAGCCCAAAGAGGAACTTGAAAAATAGCAGAGATCACAGAGATTAAAGATTCTGTTGACCAAATAAAAAATATACTACAGGCACACAACACCAGATCTGAAGAGACAGAAGAAAGAATAAGTGATATAGAGGACAGGATAATTGACTTCAAAGACTCAAAACAGCAAATTGGCAAAAAACATGGAAAAAATTCAATGGGAACTCAGAGAAAAGATACACAAAACAAAGCACACAAGTATAAGAATCACTGGTGTCTCAGAAGGAGAAGAGAGGAGTAAAGGGCTAGGAAGAGTACTTGAGGATATAATGGGGGAAAACTTCCCAACCCTCATAAAGGACATAAATACACAAGTTTAAAAAGCTCCAAGAACTCCTAATGGAATAAATTCAAATAGGCCTTCCCCAAAGCACATAACAACCAGCTGTGTTGGTTTGAAAGGATGCATGTCCCCTAGAAAAGCCATGAGTTAATCTAAATCCCATTTTGTAAAGGGAGAATGATCCCTATTCAATACTGTATGTTTGAAACTGTAATCAGATCATCTCCCTGGAGATGTAATTTAATCAAGAGTGGGTGTTAAGGGCCACTGTGGCTTAGTAGGCAGAGTTCTCGCCTGCCACGCCAGAGACCCAGGTTCGATATCTGATGCCCACCCATGGAAATTAAAAAAAAAAAAAGAGTGGTTGTTAAACTGGATTAGGTGACGACATGTCTCCACCCATTTGGGTGGATCTTGATAAGTTTCTGGAGTCCTATAAACGAGGAAACATTTTGGAGAATGAAGGAGAGATTCAGAAAGAGCAGAACAACATAGCCATGAGAAGCAGAGTCCACCAGCTAGCAACCTTTGGAGATGAAGAAGGAAAATGCCTTCCAGGGAGCTTCATGAAACAGGAAGCCAGGAAAAGAAGCCAGCAGATGACACCGTGTTCACCATGTGCCCTTCCTGATGAGAGAGAAACTCTGACTGTGTTCGCCATGTGCCCTTTCACTTGAGAGAGAAACCGTGAACTTTTTTATCAGCCTTCTTGAACCAAGGTATCTTTCCCTGGATGCCTTAGATTGGACATTTCTACAGACTTGTTTTAACCGGGACATTTTCTCAGCCTTAGAACTGTAAACTAGCAAATTATTAAATTCCCCTTTTTAAAAGTCATTCCGTTTCTGGCATATTGCATTCCGGCAGCTAGCAAACCAGAACACCAGTCTATCAAATGCTGAAGAGAAGCAGAAAATTCTGAAAGCAGCAAGAGAAAAACATTCTGCTACATACAAGGGAAATCAAATAAGGCTGACTTCAGACTACTCAACTAGCACCCTACAGGCGAGAAGGCAGTGGGATGATATACTCAAGATCCTGAAAGAGAAACACTTCCAGACAAGAATTCTGTACCCAGCCAAACTGTTCTTCAAAACTGACGGAAAGATTAAAGTTTTCACAGACAAAGAAGTCCTGAAAGAATGTGTCAACAAGAGAGCAGCCCTACTAGAAATACTAAATGGAGTTCTACCAGCTGAAAAAAAAAAAAACAGGAGAGGGAGGTCTGGAGGATGGCATAGAATTGAAGAGCACCACTAACAGTAATTTAAAGAATACAAAGAGAAAGAGGGAAAACAATATATAATAAAATAAAAATAAACAAATAAAATAAAAAAGATAAGATGGTGGAATCAAGAAACACCTTTTCAGTAATAACTTTGAATGTTAACAGACTAAACATACAAATTAAAAGATGCAGATTGGCAGGATGGATTAAGAAACATAATCCAGGGCAGGCCACGGTGGCTCAGCAGGCAGAGCTGTCACCTGCCATGCTGGAGACCTGGTTCGATTCTCAGTGCCTGCCCATGCAAAAAAAACAAAACAAAACAAACAAACAAAAAGAAACATAATCCAGCTATACACTCTTACAAGAGACTCATCTTAGACACAAGGATACAAAGAGTTTGAAAGGGAAAGGATAGAAAAAGATCTTCCACACAAGCTGTAACCAAAAGAAAGTACGAGTAACTACACTAATATCAGACAAAATAGACTTTAAGTATAAAGACATCATAAGAGACAAAGAAGGACACTATATACTAATTAAAGGGTCAATTCACCAAGAAGATATAACAATCATAAATGTTTATGCTCCCATTCAAGGAGCTCCTAAGTACATGAGACAGACATCAGCAAAACTGAAGGGAGTGTTACTTGTTTCAACAATAATGTTTCAACACCACTCTCATCTATAGATAGCACAACCAGACAGAAGATCAACAGAGAAATAGAGAAGTTAAATAACTTGATAAATGAATTAAACCTAACAGACATATATAGGTCATTGTACTGCAAAGCACAAGGTTATACATTCTTCTCTAGTGTTCATGGAACATTCTCTAGGATAGATCATATGCTGGGGCATAAAACAGGTCTTTATAAATTTTAAAATATTGAAATTATTCAAAGTACTTTCTCTAGTCACAATGAGATGAAGCTAGATCTCAATAACTACCAAAGAATGAGAACATTCACAAATATATGGAGATTAAATAACACTCTTAAATAACCAGTGGGTCAAAGAAGAAATTGCTAGAGAAATCAGCAGCTATCTGAAGATGAATGAAAATGAGAATACAACTTATCAGGACTTACAGGATGCAGCAAAGGCTGTGCTAAGAGGGAAACTGAATGCACTAAATGCCTATATTAAAAAACAAGAAAGCTCAAAAATCAAGGACTTACAGCAAACTTGGAGGAACTTGAGAAAGAACAGCAAATGAACCCCAAAGCAAATAAAAGAGAAATGACAAAGATTAAAGCAGAGATAAATGAATGGGAGAACAAAATAACAATACAAAGACTCAATAAAACCCAAAATTGGTTCTTTGTGAAAATCAGTACAATTGATGGGCCACTAGTAAGACTGACAAAGAAAAAAAGAGAGAGGATACAAATAAACAAAATCAGAAATGAGAAGGGGTGCATTACCACAGACTCCGAAGAAATAAAAGAAACCATAAGAGGACACTATGAACAACTATACACCAAACCAGACAACTTAGATGAAATGGACAAATTCCTGGAGACATGCAAACAAGCTACACCGACTCAGGAAGAAATAGAAGATCTCAACAAACCAATCATAAAGAGATTCAATCAGTCATCAAAAATCTTCCTACAAAGAAAAGCCCAGGGCCAGATGGTTTCACAGCAGAATTTTATCAAACATTCCAGAAAGAACTAATGTAAATCCTACTCAAACTTTTCCAAAAATTGAAGAAAAAGGAACTCTAGCAGAGTTACCGAATAGGAGCCAACATGGCAGCTTAGTGAGGCATGGGATTTAGTTCATCCTCCATAGCAGCTAGTAAACAGCCAGGAACAGTACAGAACAACTGCTGGGGCCACGTCAGTGACTGAACACACAGCATACCCCAGTCTGGACAAGTCCAGCCAGAACCATGAGTTCCCCAAGCTGCGGCAGCTGGTGCCCCTCCCCCAAAGCCTGCTTCCCAGAGGGGATAAAAGAGGGACTTTACTAGCAGGAGGGGCTGAGCCCAACCAAGCTCCAACTGTGGAATTAATTAACTAATTCTGACTGAAAAATGCCACCAGCTTAGTTGAACTACAAGTAAAAGCTGAGGTTGCTGCTTTCTGCCCTGGCGCAGAGGGGGTGGGGCTTACAGAAAAAGAAAGAAAAAAAAAAACAGAGGGTTTTTTGAATAGGACAGCACAAAATACTTGAAAGGATCTGGGGCTTAAAGGAAAGGAGGAGGCACATAGGACCTGGAGATACACAAAGCAAAGTACCAACTTAAGCTCTTGTTTGGCAAACCTGAGGAGCAGGGGTCCTGTTCTGAAAAGGATTTTTTTTCTATTCTTTTTTGTGGCTATGTTTCTACAGCTCGACTGCTCTTTTGTTATAGCTGCAGGACTTCTCAGGCTCCAAATGCCACAGGCATGAGTAAAATTCAGCTTGTTTGAGTCTGTCTGGAGGCTGTGCCTTCCGCAGGAGAGGGGTGGCACCCAGCTCAGGTGGAATCCCTCCCTCAAGGAATTCAGACCCCGGGGTCTGGAAAACTGAAGTGATTAAAGCCAGCCTAAAACCTCTTCTCTGTCTCAACCAAGCCCCCAAGAGGGAGAATCTGCTGAAGTTAAAGGTACCACATCACCTTACGCTGGTGGAACCTACAGGCAGACAAGCACCACATTCCGGGCAGGATAGGAAAAACACAGAGCCAGAGGCTTCATAGGAAAGTCCTCCAACCTGCTGGGTCTGACCCTCAGGGAAAACTGATACAGGTGACTCTTTCCTCATGAGAGGAGGCCAGTTTGGTCTGGGGAACTCTGAGTGGGGTCTATAATGCCTAAGCAATCTCTCGTAAGGGGGGGGGGGGGGAGAACAGGCACCATACAGGCAGGACAAGAAACAAGAACTGAAAAATTCTCCTCTGTTAAACAAAACCTAAACTAGAGGTCTGGAATAAGCTGAACTGAATGTCAAAGAACAGATAGACAACAAAGTCATCCAGCAAGAAAATCCTAGGTAAAAAAAGTGAAAACAATCTCCAGAATAAACTAATTAAGGAAATCAATGCCTAGATGCCAGCAAAAAATAACAATTCATACTAGGAAAACTGAAGATATGGCCCAGTCAAAGGAACAAACCAACAATTCAAATGAGATACAGGAGTTGAAACAATTAATTCAGAATGTGCGAACAGACATGGAAAACCTCATCAAAAATCAAATCAATGAATTGAGGGAAGCTATAAAGAAGACAAGGAACAAACAAAAAGAAGAAATCGAAAGTCTGAAAAAAAAAAGTCACAGAACATGAGAATGAAAGGCACAGTCGAAGATATGAAAAAAACAATGGAAACCTACAATGTCAGATTTCAAGAGGCAGAAGATAGGATTAGTGAACTGGAGGACGGGACATCTGAAATCTGACAAGCAAAAGAAAATATAGGGAAAAGAATGGAAAAAATATGAGCAGGGACTGAGGTAACTGAATGACAACATGAAGCACAGAAATATACATATTGTGGGTATCCTAGAAAGAGAAGAGAAGGGAAAAGGAGGAGAAAAACTAAGGAGGAAATTATCACTGAAAATTTCTCAACTCTTATGAAAGACTTAAAATTACAGATACAAGAAGTGCAGTGTACCCAAACAGAATAGATTCAAATAGATGTACTGCAAGACACTTACTAATCAGAAAGTCAGATATCAAAGAGAAAGAATCTTGAAAGCATCAAGAGAAAAGCAATCCATCACATACAAGGGAAGTCCAATAAGAATGTGTGAAGATTTCTCAGCAGAAATCATGGAGGCAAAAAGATGATGGTATGATATATTTATGAGAAATATATATATATTATGAGAAAAATATATATATTATGAGAAAAATTGCCAACCAAGAACTCTATATGCAGCAAAACTGTCCTTCAAAAATGAGGGGGAAATTAAAACATTTTCAGACAAAAAAATCACTGAGAGAATTTGTGATCAACAGACTAGCTCTGCAAGAAATACTAAAGGTAGCAGTAGCCCAAACAACCCTAAAGAGAGGTATGGAAAGATCAAAGATGGTGGTGGAATTATACATAAAAGATAGATAGGATTTAACAAATGAATATGAATGCTGAATCATTAAATTGATATCTCTTGTAGTCTCCAGTATTTTAGAGGAGCTAGAAGTAAAAACCTAAAATTGTGAAATTGTAGCCCATGTCAAAGTCTGAAACATGTTCTACAACTAATTGTGGTGCTGTGCTTTGAAATTTATAGCTTTTTTGTATGTATGTTATTTTTCACAAAAAAAGAAGGAAAAAAAGTCAATTGTGATGATAAAAAAGTATTTTAAGTGCTCTAGCCTCCTATATTCTGGAGCAGCTAGAAGGAAAAATATGAGAGGATTGTAGGGTAGCCCATAACAAACTCTGGGATCTGTCCTATAACCACTTGTTGAAGAGTGCTTTGAAAACTACTGCATTTTTGTGTGTGTGAGAGAATATCAAGAATTCTCCAGTTGGGGAAGTAGAGTTTTCCCCCTTTCTCACCATTCCCCCAAGGGGACTTTGCAAATACTTTTTTATTCACTGTTCAAATCACTATGGGATTTAACAGGACATCACCCTGGATAAACCTACAAAATCTCATGCCCTACTCAAGGTTCCATGTAATTATAGTGTTCAGTTAAGCTGTTCACAGAAGTTATATTATGAAATGCACTAGTCAAAATATAAATTTTGAACCAAATAAACATTTTTTGCTTTAGTCTCACAGGTAAGTTGAAGTTTCAAAATATTAATTACCATCTTTTTTCAACACCCTGCAGTATTGTCATTCCTTTGTTTTTCCTCATGCAAAAAATTTTCGAATTTGTACGTTTAGTCACTACTATTATACACTCTAGGCATTCCTAGATTATACCATCTCAGTCTTTATTGTCTATCTTTCCTTCTGATTTCATTTGTGCCCCAGGCCTCCTCCCTCTATCATTCTCACATTCAGCTTCATTCAGTGTTCTAACATTATTGTGCTACAATCAGGTAGTATTGTGCTATCCATTTCTGAATTTTTACAATCAGTCCCGTTGCACAGTCTGTATCCCTTAAGCTCCAATTACCCAATTTCTACCCTATTTCTAAATCCTTATAGAAATAAAATAGTTATGAAGTATGTAACAACATGGATGGCCCTTAAGGACTTATGCTGAGTGAGATTAGCCAGAAACAAAAGGACAAATACTGTATGGTCTCACTGATATGAACTAACATTAATGAATGAACTTGGAGAATTTCAGTTAAGAACAGACATCATCAGGAACTATTGCTTTCTTATTTCTTTGCTTTGCATATATATTATACTATAGAATTATTTTAAAAATATTTTTTAATTTTTAAAAAAAGACTAAATGCAGACATCTCAATGGAAACCATGGAGGCAAGAAGGCAATGAGATGACACATTTAAAGTGCTGAAAGCAAAAATTCGTCCATCAAGAATTCTATATCCTTAAAGTCTCCTTGGATAATGGTGAGAAAGGGGGAAAATTCAGCTGCCCCATTTAGAGAATTCCTATTCTTGCAAGTAGTGGGGGCAACCAAATCAATAGGCCAAGCCCTCAATCTTGGGGTTTGTTGATATGAAACTTATCCCTGCAAAGGATACGCTAAGTTACTTAAAATCAGGTTTAAGATCACCCCCAGAGAACCTCTTTTATTACTCAGATGCAGCCTCTCTCTCTCTCCCAGCCAAGACAGCAAGCAAACTCACGCCCCTCCCCCTTTCTACATGGGACATGACTCCCAGGGCTGTAAACCTCCCTGGCAACAAGGCACAGAAATCCTAGAATAAGCTGGGACTCAGCATCAAGGGACTGAGAAAACCTTGACCGAAAGGGGGAAGAGAAAAATGAGACAAAGCATCAGTGGCTGAGAGATTTCAAAACGAGTCAAGAGGTTATCCTGGAGGTTATTCTTTTGCATGATATAGATATCCCCTTTTTAGTTTAAGGTGTTCCAGTAGTCATGTTTCTTGAAGATGACTGTATAATGATAAAGCTTTCGCAATGTGACTGTGTGATTGTGAATACCTTGTGTCTGGTGCTCCTTTCATCTACAGTATAGACAGATGAGTAAAATATATGGATTAAAAATAAACAAATAATAGGGGGAACAAAGATTAAAATAGAGTAGATTGAAATATTAGTGATCAATAAAAGGTAAGGGGGATAGAAAAAAATAGGGTGAACAAAGGTTAAAATATATCAGGTAGACTGAAGTACTAGTGGTCAATGAAAGGGAGTGGTAAGGGGTATGGCATGTATGAGTTTTTTCTTTTTTCTTTGTTTTGGTAGAGAGATGCAAATATTCAAGAAAACGATCATGGTGATGAATACATAATTATGTGATGATAGTGTGAGCCACTGATGGTAAGCATGTCAAGAATGTTCATATGTCAAGAATGATTGTATGGGGCAGGCCACAGTGGCTCAGCAGGCAGAGTTCTCGTCTGCCATGCCAGAGACCCAGGTTTGATTCTCAGTGCCTGCCCACACACAAAAAAGAATGATTGTATGTCAAGAATGTCAGTATGTCGGTTCGTTGTTCATAATAAAAATATTTAAAAAAAGAGAGAGAGAGAGAATGAGCGAGAATTCTACATCCAGCAAAACTATCTTTCAAAAATTAGGGAAGTTCTCTCTAAGCCCAACTCTGCAAGTGAAACCACTGCCCTACCCCCTACATGTGACATGACATCCAGAGATGAAAAGTAGATCACCTCCAGGGATGAGTCTGGCCCTGGCACTGTGGAATCAACAATGCCATCCTGACCAAAAGGGGGAAAAGAAGTGTAACAAATAAGGTATTAGTGGCTGAGGGAGTTCAAAGAGAGTCGAGAGTCTACTCTGGAGTTCACTCTTATACAAGCTTCAGTTAAACATTGCTACCTATCATAACTTGCCAAACCCCAATCAAAATTCATTCCTGCAAATTCTACAGAACACCTAGGACGTTATATAAGATTCTACAAAGGTTCCATGCACTAGGGTAGCTTTCCAGAAACCTACAACTCCCAGATAGGTCCCTGGACCAGATAAATCCTGAAATGCAGATGGGCCAGCCTTTCCAGAACATCGACTAGTTTCATCCCCCTACCCCATATTATCAACAGCTCCTTCCAAAATGAAAAAGTTAGAGTGGGCAAATATCCCTAAAGAGTGAGAGAAAGATCAAAGGTAATGGTGCAGTTATACAGAGTAGGTAGGGTTTAACAAATGAGTGAGTGCTGAATCAGTATACTGATATTTCTTTTAGTCTCCCGTATCTCTGAGCAGCTAGCTAAAATTGTAGAACTGTAACCCGTACCAAACTCTAAAATCTGTTCTACATCAAACTGTTGCCATGTACTCTGAAATTTATTGTTTTTTTGTATATACGTTATTTTTCACAAATAACGTCTGATATTCCTTTTATCTACCTTATCAACAGAAGAGTAAAACATACAGAATAAAAATAAATAATAGGAGGAAAAAATGTTAAAATAAATTAAGTAGATTGAAATGCTACTGAAGAATGAAAGGGAGGGGTAAGGGGTATGGTATGTATGAATTTTTTTCTGTTTTCTTTTTATTTCTTTTTCTGAACTGATGCAAATGTTCTAAGAAATGATCATGATGATGAATATACAACTATGTGATGATAGTGTGAATTACTGATTATATATGCAGAATGGAATGATCACATGTTAAGAATGTTTGTGTTTGTTTGTTGTTATATTTTTTAAAAATTCAAAAATTATTTTTTTAAAAAATGCCAGTACTACTGTATTTTTGGTTTCTAACTCCATCTTTTATTTCTCATAGAACCTAAAAGGCAAATGCATAAGATATAATGATGAAAGAATGGTTTTGGACTCTCTATATAAACATGTATATATGAGACAAGGAACTACAAAAAGGTGAGGGAAAGAGGGGTATAAGAACATAGTTGGTGTATATTATTGAAGTTAGGTTGGTATCAAAGCAAATAGAACGTTACAGCTTTAGAATGTTAAATTTAAGCTCCAGTGCAACTACAAAGAAAATATCGGAGAATATTCAATCTTAAAGAGTCACAAATTAAATTTTAGTAATGGAAGTTGATGACAGCACCACAATATTGTGAATGTACTTAATCCCACCGAATGGTATGTTTCGAAGTGGTAGAGATGGAAAAGTTTAGGTTTTATATATGCTGCTACAACTTAAAAAAAAAAGAGAGCAACTAAAGAGACAATGACAATTAAATGAAATATATGATCATGGACAGGATATAGCAACAGAACAGTAAATACACTGGACATATGAAAAAAACTGGAATATAAGCTGTAAGCTTTAAAGTAATGTTAAATTTCTTAAATTTAATACCATTACATAGGGGTGAGGTGGTTACATAGGGGAGTATCCTTGTTCTTAAGAAATACACATGGCAGTATTAAACGTTCAATCAGTATCATGTAAACAATCTGCACTCAACTGTTTAGAAAAACAGGATTGATAAATGGGAGGGAAGGAGGGTGGAAGGGCAAATGTGGAGGCTGAAATTGGTCGATCTAGGGCACCTGGTGAAGTAGGAATATATTCAAGTTCTCTATACGGATGGGATTTGTATTATTTTTGTAACTGTCTTGTAATTTTGAAAGTTTTTCACCTTAAAAAGTTAAAAGAAAAAGAAATCATTATATCATCTCCCAAAAGAGTTGTTATTAAGGCCTTTGCTTAAACAATAGTGATGATGAAGATACTATCACACTGACTAGGAGCTGTTAGAAAGCATTTCCTTACTGAGTCTGTCTGCCAAGCACTTCCATTTTCTGCTCTTGAGTTCTGCCTTCTGGTACCATATAGGATAAATGTACTCCCTCTTGCACATATTAACTTTTCCCACATTTTAAAATAGTTCAGGTTGAACCATACCAAATTACTGACATTGAACTGTTTTTCAACCTATAAAAACAAGTCCATAAAGGTCAACCTTGTATTCTGCCCAGTCACCCATCTTCTCTTTTTTTAAGGTAAAAGATTTCAGTACTTTCAACTACTGCATAGGATACAGCTTCAAGTATGCTCAAATTCTCCAAAGCATTGTGCTCCAATTTACCAGCATCACTCTTTCAGGAATTCACCCAGAAAAAGCCCAGTGTAAAGAAGATGTAAGGAGTAAAAAGTTTATGTCAATATTTTTTATATTTGAGTAATATACAGACATCTTTTAAAGAAATCCTCTTTTTTTTAGATCCAGAGAGTTGATATATTATATTATGCTCCATAAATATATAAAGGCAAAAATTCTATCAAATGCAACCATACAAACAAATTTATAAGTTAAAAACTAATCAAGGATAAATGTACATAATGTGGTTACATCAGTGAATATCCTTTTTCCTAGGAAATATACATGGAAGTATTAAGAGTTTAAGGAGTATGATGTATGTAACCTGCTCTCCAATGTTTAGAAAATAGATATATGTTTAGACAAACAAAAATAATTTCAATACTCTGAAATTATTTCAAAAAATATATTTAAAAAAAACAGTCTTCAACAAATAATGCTGGGACAACTGCATACCCATATGCAAAATAATGAATGTGGATCCCGCGGTAGGTTGAATTACGTGCCTCAATGAGATATCTTAATTTGCATTCCTATGGGTGTGAACTCGTATAAATAGGACCTTTTGAAGATATTATTTTTAGTTAAAGTGTGCTCCAACTGAATCAGGGAGGGTCTTAATCTCTATTATTGAAGTTCTTTAGAAGGAGAAGAACTTTGGACACGGTTGGTCAGAGAAAGTCACAGGGATGAGCCAGGAGACAGAAGAAATGGGGAGTTAACACTTAATTGGTACAGACTTTCTATTTGGAGTGATGGAAAACTTCTGGTAATGAATGGTGTTAATGGTTATACAATGCTGTGTGAATGTAATTAATGGCACTGAGTTAAATAATTGAACATGGTTCAAAAGGGAGATCATAGGATGTATACATACATACATATATATATATATACATATGCTACTAGAATAAAGTTAAATTAAAAAAAAAAAAGAGGACTGTAAAACACAGTGAACCCTAGCATAAACTATGGACTATAGTTAATAATGTAATTATAATAATATTCTTTCATCAGTTATAACAGTTAACACACTAATGTAAGGTATTAATAATAGGAGTAGTATTTGGGAACTCTTTTCTGTATGATTTTTCTGTAAATCTACTACTTCATCAATAAAAAAAAGAATTTGGACAGCTAGTCAAAGAAAGCTGTAGGGAGGAAGAGGCACAAGTCAAGGAACCCCAACAATTGTGGCAAGTTAGCACAGATACGGCATGAACTCCCAGAAGAAAATATAGCTTTGTTGATGCTCTGATTTTGGACTTTGAAACTGTGAAACAATAAATGCTTGTTGTTTAAGTTAACTGTGTGGTATTTGTCATAGCAGCCTGACAAACTAAGACAGACCCTTTTCTCACATCACATTCAAAAATTAACTCAAAACGGATCAAAGAGCTAAAAGTATAAAACACTTAGAAGAAAACATAGGTGTAAATCTTCCTGACCTCAGATTAGGCAATGGTTTCTTAGGACACCAAACACATAAGCAAGCAAAGAAAAAAAATAGATAAATTGAAGTTCATCAAAATTAAAAACTTCTGAGCATGAAATGATATTATTAAAAAAGTAAAAAGACAACCCACAGAATGGGAGAAACTTTTTGCAAATCACATGTCTGACAAGGGTCTAGTATCCATAATATATAATGAACTCTTATAACTTAACAACAAAAAGACAAAAAATGCAATTAAAATATGGGCAAAGGATATGAATAGACATTTCTTCAAAGAAGACAAAAACAGTCAGTAGGCAAATGAAAAGATGCTCAGCATCATTAAGCATTAGGGAAATGTAAATCAAAACCATGAAATACCACTTATAAGAGGACACTAATAATAATAATGCAAATAAATGTTTGGAAGGATATGGAGAAATTGGAACACATACCAATTTATAATACATACTCTTTATGTTGGCATTGTCAAAAATTGCATCTTATGTATGCATGCCCAATAACATAGACTTATGATTATTTTATGCATTTGTCTTATAAATTATATTGGGGGGGAAAACAGTACAAATTCAAAATACAAGAATATTTTTCCAGTGTTCTTTATTTCATGGTATGGCTTTATGTATAACTGTCTAGTGTCCTTTCATTTCAGTCTGAGAGATTCCCTTTATATTTCTTGTAAGGCAAACATATTAGCAGCTAACTCTCATTCTGTTTATATGGGATTGTTTCAAGTTTTCCTTCATTTCTGAGGGAGAGTTTTTTTCCAAACCAAGAATTCTTGGGTGACAGTTTTTTTCCTTTCAGCACTTCAAATATGTCATCCTACTGCCTCTGGAATCCATGGTTTTTAATGAGGAATTATCTGTTAATCTTATGATGATCCACTGTCTGTCACTTCTTTCTTGCTGCCTTTAAGGTCATTTCTCTCTGTATTTGGCCGTTAATAATTTGATTATAAAGTATCTTGGTATGGATCTCTTTGTGTTCACTGAACTTTTTAAATGAGTAGATTCATGTCTTTCATCAAATTTGGGAAGTTTCTGGCCCTTCTTTCTTCAAACATTCTTTCTGTCCCTCTCTTTCATTTCTTTCAGGTACACCAATATTATGAGTTTGGTGGTACACCTGATAGAATGCCACAATCTCTAAAGCTCTATTAATTTCCTTCCCTCTTTAATTTCTGTTTCTCAGATAGGATAATCTCAATTGACCAATCCTCAAGTATGCTGATAAGCTTATTCTGCCTACTAAAATCCGCTGTTGAAACACTCTGATGATGTTTTCATTCCAGTTATTGTACTTTTCAGACCCAGAATTTCTATATGCTTCCTTTTATAATTTTTACCTACTTATTTGGGGAGATATCATTCTCTTGGTTTCCTTGTATCTTCTGTTGATAGTCTCCTCTGACTCTCTGATAATATTTAAAACAGCTGATTAAAGTCTTTGTCTAGTACGTTCAATGACAGGGTTCCCTTGGAAAAAGTTTCTATTATTCTTCCTGCAAATGGGCTATACTTATTTCTTTCGTGCCCCATAATTATTTGTTGAAACTGAACATTTTAAATATTAAAATGTGGTAATTAAAAAACAGATTACCAAAAATAAAAAATTTTTTAAAAAAGGCAATCTCCGAAAACCCAGGTTCGATTTTCAGAGCCTGCCCATGCTAAAGATTAAAAAATAATAAGTTACTCCCCTCCCCCAGGTTTATCTTTGCTGCTTGTTGCTATTGATATTTACCTGTTCACTGATTTTTCTAAATTTTGTAAGGTTCTTTGAATACAAATACAGATTTTTGTCATGGTGGTCACTGAAGTCTGTGTTCAGTTAGCTTAGCAGTGAGCTAATGATTTCACAGAATCCTTTAAATCCAGGAACCAAAACAAAATAAAAATCTTTGCAGATCGCTTCCGTGATGGAATGTTCCTTCAATGTTGAGCAAACAATTTACAACTCTGCCTCAGCCTTCACTTTCTGCTTGCCTGTAGCCTGAAGTTCAACCAGAGGTGAAAGCACAGGGTGTTCTCAGGTCCTTTTTAAGCATGTGTCCAGTCCCAGGCATGTGTGTTACCTTCTAAATTCCCCAGAATGCATGGGAGCTATTCAAATCCCTCATTCCTCCAAGTATCTTCTTCTCCTTCCCAAGCATCCCTCTTCCCAGGCTTTTTAGTATGTCTACCACTTGCCTTGACTGTTATCCCTTTACCCAGGCAGCAACAGCTAATATATTTTATTTTAAATGTTTCTGACAAGTGCTGCCTGTTAGGGTGCCTCAGCACTGGGGAGGCTTCAAGGAAAGCAAAATAAAGGCAAGCCCTTGAGCCATTCCTCCAGGGAGCCAGCAGACAAGTCAAAATACACAATCACAAGTCTGAGAATAAAGTCTGTGTTGCTCTCTCTAGTACCAGCAATCTGCACCAGGAAAGCACATTGTCATCTTTAAGGTCACTGCTGAGATGGGAATTGGAATGTGACATCAGAGTAAGTGAGAACTTTACAGAGCTAACTTACCAAATTCTATGTTTTTTTCCTTCATTCTCCTGGTTACAAGGTGGTTTATTGTTTTGTTTTGTTTTTTTGTATGCTGTATGGTGCAGTCACAAGTCATTATTTTTCATGTGAATATCCTGTTACTGCAGCACCATTCATTGAATTTTTATTTGTTTGTTTTGCTTGTTTGTTTGTTTTGGGGGAAGTGCATGGGCTGGGAATCAAACCTGGGTCTCCTGTATGGCAGGCTAGTTACAAGTTTTTTACTATATTTCAGAGTTTCTAAGAAGTTGATTCTAATGGTTTTTGCCAGTTTATTCGTTGCTTTTGTGAAGAAAGTTTTCTACTACACCAAGTTATTTTTGTTTTGGGTTTTACAAAGCCCACCACTTTCTTGATACACAGTTTTTAAAAAATATATATCTTTATTGAGATACCTTCACACACATACAGTCCATCCAAAGTATCTTTCTTTCTTCTTCTTTTTTTTACATGGGTAGGCACCAGGAATCAAGCCTGGGTCTCCAGCAGGCAGGTGAGAACTCTGCCACTGAGCCACTATGGCCCGCACTAATCCAAAGTATCTTGATATCCACTTTGATAGTCCTCTTCTCTGCTATCCATGCCACAGTCCCAAACAAAGATTTCCCAATTATCATCACCACTTTATGACCACACTATTTGCTCTCTTATTCCCTGGCCAGGGACAGGTATTCTTGAAAAAGCAATCACTATTAAATATAAGATGCTGTTTCTTTTTCAAGAGGTCACAATCTATGAGAAGAGGCTCCTATCTTTAGAGAGTCAAGATTTTTTTCCTTTCTGGCTGTAGCCTCTGTCCCAAGCTTTTGCATTTACAAATAACTTGAAATTGATACCCATCCCCTATTCCCACTTCTTCAAAATATTTTACTAGTTAGTTTTCTTCTCAGTTATCTCTTTTATCTCTTCCACATCAGCCAAAGAATAGAAAAAAGAGAAAAAATATATACTTATCAAGAATTTTTTATTTTTCCTGAAGCAGGAAGACTACCAATATACTAATAAAAGGAAAACAAACAAAAAACGTCTTCTACAGGTCACTGGAAGAGTTCCTTCAATTTCCATACCAAAACCTTCTAGCTTTCTGTTTCCTTGACTACTACTAGGAAAATTTCTTTTGATGTAGAGTTGTTCCTCAGCTTCAGTGTCATAGATGTATTCATGTAAAGGGCCTCCAGAGCTACTCACAGGGAGCTTAGCATATGATGGTGTGTCATGGCAGGCCCATAATAAAGAATATGCATTAAATAGGTATTAATTTATAGAAGCAAATGATCATTAATTTGAAAAAAACATTCTCGATTTCTTGACTTTGATGGCTATAAGTTAACTGTAACAATACATTCATACCTCATTTTCTGACATCATCCCTGGAGTAAGTTGGGGACCTGTTCCTAAGGAAATGACCAACACCTCTTCTGGTTGTACCTCCTGAATGGTTTCCTGAGATGATCCTTCATGGTCCATATGCTGGTCCATTAGCATATTGGTACGGCTTCTGCTCCGAGTTGCTAATAAAAAATTGTCAAATGAAATAATTTCAAGAAAAAGACAAAATGAAGAAAATGATATATGCAATACAAAAATACACTTTCCATTGGTATAGAACATTTGCACATGCACAAAAAGAGTGGTGAAAATAAAGATAAGAAGAAAAAAAAATCAGAAATCCCCACTCTATTGAAGACTAATACAGATTCTCTTTCAAAATTGATAACCAAAGATCCAAGTCCATCTGACAAGGAGCACTACATAAATGATCCGATCTGCAGAAGAACAAAACATGTCCCCATCAATTTGAAACTTGGGGCAAAAAAAAAAAGCATCATCTTATATCTTATCTCTTAAAGATATTTCAACTATTTTTCCTATAAAATGATTTAACTGCCACAGGTCTTCCATACTAATAACTGATTCTCTTTTTTAAGAATTAGAAAACTTCATATGGAAACCAGAAAGCCATTTAAAGCAATAGAGGCATTAATTAGGCAACTGCTGACATTCAGAATCAGTTCTGAAAACCCACTCCCCCTGTGAAATTTATTGATCTCATGCCAAAAACACAAGAGGGAAGATTTCCCTATATTTGAACACAAGACGCTTTCTATTTTATGGAAACATCCAAAATTAATAAAAGACCCAACAATCTGGGTTTTTTTTTCCTCTGTCTATAAATTACCTAATAATTTTTTTTCTAAAACTCATTCATTCTGTAGATTTTTCAAGAACTTGTGGACACCAATATTTTCTGAAGATTCAGATAGCTTGGAAAATTTCTCTGAGTTTTAGTCCTCTGTGTAAGTTTAAATTTCTTTTGAGTGAAAGCTGATTCATTTCAAGAACAAGATAGGAGGCAGATATATAACCATCATTTTCTCTTCACAACACTGTAGATTTATTAATAACTTTTAGTTTCAAAAGTTAGAGCATGCACCAACTACCAAGAGTCTAAAATAAGCTCACTCACACCTCTATTTGCTAACTCTCATCATCCTCTACTAAATTTTGAACTAAAGTTACACTTCATGAACATATATATGAATCTTACATAACAAGTTTTATAAAAATGAGAGTGATCAAATTTCACATAGCAATTTACTTAAAGCCACACAGCATGCATATGGAACACAAATTTTAAACTATTTCTTAAATAAAAGCTATATAAAAGAGGAAAACAGCCCATTACCCACCAAATGGGGTTACTAGAGTAATATGAGCGGTAAGATTGGTGGCTGAGGAATCCCAGGCAGTGATGGCTGCTAACTGTTGTCCTGGGTTGCGAAAGCATTAAACAGAAAGAAAATCAACCCTTTGAACAGTGGACATACTTTCAAAAATAGGAAAGAAATACAATGACCAGGTCATACCACTATACAAAATAATTCTGGGAAAACACTTGAAATTTACTTTCCATTAGACCTATACTGAGTGACACTTCTGGAATACGGGAAATGAAAGAAACAATGGATAGCAATGAACAATGGGAAAAAATTCACTGATTCACCAAAAATAATTACATTTTTCCTGTTAACAGATTACAAATAGTCCATAATATTTAAAAATCACTGTGTAAAATGTCATTTTGTTCTATTTTAATTCTGAAAATTCGCATTTTGGGATGATGAAAGCCAAAGACTGATAGTCCTATGATGTCATATTCCTACTGATGATGTAAGCCCATATTAAGTTGAATGTAAAACAGATGCATTTTTAAAAACTTCTGTGATACATCAACTCACAGAAATATAAAATGAAGTCCCATTCTTCAAAATTTGTACAACACAATAACTATTTACGTTCACTAACTGTTTCTGAGTTCCTCATTATCACTTAATAACGGGAACTAAAACACTCCTCCTCCCCTGGGCTAAAAACTCTCTCCTTGTCTAGTTTATTTTTTCAAGAAAAAGCGTAAGTTTCAACTGCTGCAAGATATTCTCCAATACCACTAACACACAGGTAAATTAAGTGATCCCATAATTTCCTATGCTCACCTCCATCAAAATACTTAGCTTACTGATGGGTTCTGGTCTATTCTTGTTTCTTCAACTAGACTCTGAGAAACCTGAGAATAGGGATAGGTCCTAATGGTCTTTGTATACCCAGTATCTAAACACAGTGCCTCAACCTGCAAGATTATATCTACCGACATAGTATTTTTGCATGGATTAAATGAAACAACATTTATAAAGTGCTTACCCAGTGACTCAATTATTTTTATTTTTAATATTGAAATATTGAGCATATGCTCAATTAATTTGTACATTTGTGTATATATAGGTAATAGATGTTTATCAAGTGGATAATGCTTAATTATACAAATAAAGTTTAATAAAACCTAAATCTTAAAATAAACAAACATAAAACAAAACATCTCTATTTATAATAACATTAAGATGACTTAGCTCAGTTGATAAGATCAAGTATTAATAATAACAATAATGGAAAAATACTATGTATTTTCTACTTTATTGACAGAAACGTCTGAAGTAGTATTATTTTATTAAATTATTATAATATGACTTAGAAGTTTATAGAAAGCAGAGGGCTACGTAATTTTTTAAATGACTACTTATAACTACAAATGACATACCCAACATTTTTCAATTAAAAAACCTAAAATGTAAACAAGGCATACTGTAGATGGT